>JAANSN010001227.1:0-36692 GCA_036850665.1 Dicranocentrus wangi | reverse complement strand
ACCCAACTCAAGGATCTCCTTGCTGGCCTCCAGAACGATCTTCAAGATGAACTTGCTGAACTCTCCACTGGAGCATCTGGACAGATCCGTGACCTCTTCTATGCTGCCTACGCCGCTGCTGAAAACATTGCCCAACAAATCTATGCTCTTCTTGCAGGAAAATCACAGGTTTTGGCTGTCGACTGGGCCGCAGTTGCTGCTAAGGTTGCAGAAGTAGAGACCCTCGTCACCAACGCTGTTAATGAAATCAAGAAAATTGCCAACGACGACAACGCCCAGGTAGGAGCTAGCATTGGAAGCCAAATGGATGAAGCTGCCGCAAAGGCCAAGGTCATCCTCGCCGACGCCAGCAAGGAAATTGCTGACATGACATTGACTGAAGCCAAAGCTAAGGATTACTTCACCCAACTCAAGGATCTCCTTGCTGGTCTCCAGAACGATCTTCAAGATGAACTTGCTGAACTCTCCACTGGAGCATCTGGACAGATCCGTGATCTCTTCTATGCTGCCTACGCCGCTGCTGAAAACATCGCCCAACAAATCTATGCTCTTCTTGCTGCCAAGTCCCAGGTTTTGGCTGTCGACTGGGCCGCCGTTGCTGCTAAGGTTGCAGAAGTAGAGACCCTCGTCACCAACGCTGTTAATGAAATCAAGAAAATCGCCAACGACGACAATGCCCAAGTCGGAGCTAGCATTGGAAGCCAAATGGATGCCGCTGCCGTAAAGGCCAAGGAGATCCTCGCCGCAGTCTAGCAAAGAAATTGCTGACATGACATTGACTGAAGCCAAAGCTAAGGATTACTTCACCCAACTCAAGGATCTCCTTGCTGGCCTCCAGATGGACCTTCAAGATGAACTTGATCAACTCTCCACTGGAGCATCTGGTCAAATCCGTGATCTCTTCTATGCTGCCTACGCCGCCGCTGAAAACATCGCCCAACAAATCTACGCTCTTCTTGCTGCCAAGGACGTCTTAGCCGTCGATTGGGATGCTGTTGAAATGAAGGCTCATGAAATCCACACCCTTGTTCTGCAAGCGGTTGGTCAAATTAAGACCATTGCAAGTGACGACAACGAGCAAGTTGGTGCTAGCATTGGAAGTCAAATGGATGAAGCTGCCGCAGTAGCCAGGGGAGTTCTGGAACGTGCCCTTGCCGATGTTCATGCCCAAACCTTGACTGAAGACGAAGCTAAGGCATACTTCACCGAACTTAAGGATATCCTCGCTGGACTTCAGAACGATCTTCAAGATGAGCTTGCTCAACTCTCCACCGAAGCAGCTGGCCAGATCCGTGATCTTTTCTACGCCACCTATGCCGCCTGTGAAGCTAAGGCTCAAGAAGTCTATGAGCTCCTCCGTGCATAAATTTAAAACCTATTAAATTACAATTTGTGATAATAACATGAAGAATTTATTTTAATAAATATTTGTCTTCTGATCGAAGCTACGACATGTCTACAATACTTCATTTTCGTGCATACAACTAGAAACTATTTACTAATATATCCATATATCTAAAATGGTTTCGCTTTCCATCTTCCCCAAAATACGAATATGATGGGTGTAAATCATTCGCTCCAAATTACAACTGTCAACAGTTGCTTTAGTCTGAATCTAGCTGATCATGGAATCTCTGATAGCTAAATGATGAAGTTTGGATATACTTTTTATTGTAAGATCTGAACGGAAATATATCGTTTAAAATAGTAGCATCATACTTCCTGGAACTCGAATGATTTCCCATATCAGCCCCACTTGCATTACGATCAAAATTTCGCAAGTTACTTTCGTGGTCCATGTCTAGCGGTGAGTGTTGTACCTTCGTGAAGTCCGTATAAGAAAGAAAAAACAGGAATGGACAAAACAATAGGTTTAAAAATCCAACTGAACGAATCAAGTCTGGAAAGCCAAAGTATGGGACGAGTGCCCCTCCCAGCAAAGGTCCTAAAACAGATATTTCAAATATCAGCATCGTCATTTTAAAAAAAACTCTCTTTTAGTAATTACTACCAGCTTTTTGTTACACCCACCCAAGCAGTATGCCAATGCCACGGAAGTCTGGGCGAGTGCATAAACAGCTCCATATCCAGCATGGAATTTGTCATCAGCAAGTCGTGCCAGGAGGGGCATTAGAGATGCATCAACGATTCCAAGCCCCAGGCCTAAAGAAAAGTGAGGGAGCGCTAATTGCCACACTTTCTTTGCTAGAGGTAGCTGCACAAAATACACAGGTAAATCATCATTGATACACACATAAATCATAAAATGAGCAAGGGAAATTGATTGATAAAGTACCTGTGTCGTCCACTTACCATGAAGCAAGAAATGCCGATTGTGGCCAACGATATCATTGACATTTTCCAACGGCCATATTTTAGAGAGATTTCCCCGAAAAAGTTGGTTCCAACAAAATACCCAACACTATCTGGTAGGAACACTAGCCCCAGTTGCCACTTCTACAATAATACCGTACCACATTCAACATTTCAATTATATTTACCTGTCATCTACATAAAATCATCAATTTGAATATGTACATTGTACATCAATATTATGGTATCTAGTTTTACTGGAGTGTGCATATTTTCCATTAGCCAAACTGGCAGCGTTGGCTCTAAAATGGCCATCGCTGTAGTTGACAGCCACACAGCAATCGAAATGATCTTAATTGCTATTGTCCTTCAAGAGAATCCAAATAGTTGTCGGCGTCGCGATAAGTTTCTCTCCTTCCAAGAGCTGCGTTTGTTCATCGAGATGGAATGATTTGATGATGTCATATTTATTGATTTTTGTGATCTGGAATACTGCAATAATAGGAAACTGCATTTAACAGCGAACATTATGTGTATATGTCTATATGTGTATTTTAGCCATTAGCCATTATGCATCACTTGCATCAGACACTGGTTGGTTGTTATATAGCTATCGCTACCACATACCTACGTTAGCCGCTGCAGTTCCGGCAATGCACAAGAACGGAACAGTTTTGCCAAAAAGGAAGAACGTGATTCCTCCAAATGGATACCCAATCAATACCCCCAACGCTGCAGCTCCCATAACACGACCTAAAAATCTTGTACGTTCCTCATCGACTGGGTGAGATTCAGCAACAAGTGCCATGCCTGAGACGCTGATTAGAGAAGAAGCTAAGCCATGAAAACTTCGACCCACAACAAATAGGCCGTATGAGTTGGCAAAAGCGAAAACTGCAAGAGACAATTATGTCGAATTGGAATTTGAGAAGCATGTAAACCATTTTTGCATTTCATTAAATTCACTTTCCCACTAACATTTCTCTACCAAAAACTGTTTTTGCTTACCCAAACTGCATAAGAAGAGAATGAAATTACCGATGCATAGTGGAATCTTGTAGCCAATTCTGAAGGTCAGGCTACCAACAAGTGGGTTTGCAAACAGTTGAACCAATGCCTGAGGAGGTATCAAACGGGATGGTGAATATTAAGATAACATAACATCCAAAAAAAAGCATTATAATGCGGCAAGCTTACTGCCATTTTATCACAGGGAGACGCGACGTTGCAGATTTACTTTTTTTTATCGATGGCATTGTAAATTGTAAATACAATGATAAATTATATAATAATGAGTATGCACACTTTGATTGTGCAATCGACAATAATAAAACTAAAAATCCCTTTCACCATCACCACCACCACTTACCTTGCTGGCACGGACGCAAAGCTCATTTTTATTGCATTCTAACCAAACGTAAACGTACATCACAATCACAGCACAAAATGGACCACAAATAAAAATCATAAAAAGCCTATCAAAATCAAATCAGGATGAACATTCACATTTCATGTCAGCCTGTCACCTTGTACATCGACCATTGCATAATTTATTGATCACGACCATTTATTTAGCTCGCACTCAACATTGCACACTGCTCTTTTACACAAATATGAAAAACTTGGATTGGCATACCTTTGTGGAAAAAAGTAGTCCAAGTTGGGAATTCTCATGAAGCATATGCATATGAAATACTCTTAAACAGTCATCCTTCGAAAGCTCATCCGATTTGTCTTTACCGTCGAAATTGGCTGTGCTGTTGGTCAGGGGATCTGGTATGCTTGTAGTATTTCCTTGGGAGGACGGTGTAGTCGTCGTAGAGTAACTTTTTCCCACTGATGACGATTCATTTCCTAGTGGACTTTGTAGCAATTCCGGTAGAATTGGAACTAGATAGGAAACGAAAATAGAACAGCAAGGACGAATGATATGCAGTAATTTATTTACTTGAAATGGATGATATATGTAATAAAACTTGTAACTCACCCACAACAGTTAAAAGCAAATTGTCGCAAAGGACACTAACGAAAATATGGAAAGTGGAGGTGCCCATGTACTCGAGTGTAAAAAGGGGACATTTACATGTCGCTGCGTGCCAAACAATTTTATTGAAAGCACTACGTACGACGTAAGCATGAGAGACGCTCAAACTGAAATGGGATGCAGTGTGCGAAAAGCTAACCACAAACTGAGGATTGATCACAAAGAATATTCTATTTTTCCTTTAATCTCTTTCCAAATACAAGTACCAGGTTTCCGTTTCCAGTGTATTTACAAGTTGGTGGAGAAAAGTTTAGAAACTTTTTGTAGGGGAAAAGGCACATTCCTTTAGGCATTGATACTTCACCCTTTTCCATTACATACACATTATACGTACGTTACTTCTTACTTCATCCAAGGAGAGGAGAGCATGCAACACGTCTATTTTCCGGAAATTGAGAGTACTGAATAGCTATAATGTGCTGAGTATGTGAGAGACAGAGGACACAAACACTTAACATGATTTTGACTTGTTTATTGCATGGCAGCCCTTTCAAAAAGTTGGTTTCCAGATGACACTTTGCTTTTCCTTTTATAAGTCGGAATTAAAACGGGAGAATTCCCATTAAACTCCATTACCATGTGTGGCATAAAAGCATTTTTAGAATACAAAGACTTATGGACACTTGTTGGGTTTTCATGACGCATAGTATACAGTTACTTTATATTGTGGAACGTCCTATCCGGGTAAAATGTAGGGATAGCGGAACGAGTGTCCTCCGCTGATAAATAAGAGTTTTGAGCTAAATTGAAATTTTCTGCATGGGTAAACTTGCGACTCATCATCACGACCCTTTCTCTGCCCAACTCTTTTCCGTCCTTTAACAATTTTTAACATGTATAAAATATGTGCATTCTAGAATCCAACTTCACTTTTTGGCTAAAACCATTTGTTCAATATAGGTATAGATGCGTCATATACTTACACGGCCGTCTTGTCTAAAATGTCACTCGACTCGTTGAACACTTGAGCAGAACGTAGAACGAAGCAAAGAGATTTGAACTAAAAGGATTGGAGTGAGTAGCTGCTGATATAAGCCTTCCAAGTCGCTAACTGATGGCTGATATATGTTTTGCGAATAAAGTTACACAAGTTTATAAATCCAGTTTATGACATGTTTGCTTCCGATCATCAAATGAAAGATTCATGGAAGAAGAATAAGTTCCACCAGATTCCATGCCTTGAGAATTGATTTTAGTCAATCAGTTTAATAAGTTATACGTAATTGTAAAACCGAAAGACTAAACTTTAGAGCAGCAGAAGTGTATGTACTAGATGTTCCTTTATACATATATCAGGTTCTATAAGTTTGAATATTTTCATATTTATCGCTTTCCGGACAGACTACTTTTCAAGATATTTAAGAGTATTGCAGTATGGCAGGATCTACAAGCAACAAGCGCTACATATTTAGAAGAAAAGAAGCCATTTTGCAAGTTTCTGGCTCTACAGAATTGAATACATCATACATCAGCCAACAAAATTATCTGCAATTACATGCATGTCAATTTTGGAGCTACTTAAGCGTGTAAAAAACGCCAAACACCAAACTGCAATCCTATGTAAGGGCTTGCAAAAATTATCGATAAATTTCATTGTTAATTTAAAAACTGACAGAAATGAGGTGTCTACTCTACAACGAACCGAAAGCGTGTGGTGATTATGAACCAACTCCTCATAAGTACATATGCTGCAACAACGAGGGATTATATTCGAGAAGAGCCACGAACGAACCAAATATTATATTGTAAATTGGTGAAATCGAGGTCGTAATATCGTTGTAAGCCAAAACGTAACAGCTTTCTCCAGCAGCCTCTTTGAATTTTCCAACCGTTTTAAGGCCACTTTACGTGTATCCCTAAAGTCCTTCTGCATCGCACCCATAAATGGCGCAGGAACCAGTGTGGCCATTTGCGAGCAATTATTTCTGAAGAAAGAACCATGTAGCAAAAAGATTCTCAAACCATTCATGCAAGACATACACGCGTACAACGTGCTCCTTCTCTTCCCTGCAAGAAAACTAATGGGTATAATTTACCGTTCATTCATTGATATCCTAATTGCTTGATGGTATACCGTTAGTGCAAACGAGAAGTATAAAGAAAGGGAAAATAACTGAAATAGGATTGCAGATGATAACTAATAGGAAGTAATATTTATATCGTGTACATAGATTATTAAAACTCAATGGGGGGTTTTAAATGTTGTACAGATAAGGCTTCCTTATAATAATCATCACGTACTTAAATTTTAGCATTTTTACGTGAATTAGAGTTTTTGATCTCAGTGAATTTGTATTTTACCGGATGTAAATAGCTGGAAATTAAAAATAGCATCATTAAATTAAAAATGCTTAAATGCTAATTCAATTTTACTATGAAAGATGGTGATTACTGTATACCCTGCGCCTGCCGAAAGTAAAGGTGAATAACAGAGTGCCTAATAATGCAATCCAACTATCCAACTTCATTTTCTTTCAAGGTTCTTACATGTTGGAACTATGCATAACTATATTATGCATATATATGTCTCTCTCTCATGATCTAGAAGTTTGCATGATCCGTTGGTTTTCATTAAAAATTTCATTTACACATTATCTCATAATTACTCATGATGAACCGCCAACGAATAGCCGGTTACACGGTTCGGCAGTCGCACCACCGCAGTTCTGGTTCTGAATGTGTGTGGATGTTTAAAAAAACAAACACTCGTTAAAAGTAATCGAACTTAAACCACGAACCCCGTACTCTGATTGCTGATATGTTCGATCAATCGAAAATCGAACGCCGAATGCTGAGCAGGTGTGCTGAAGTAGCCTCGAAGAACATCGTCATAATCCACCTACGTAAATCTGCTTTAAAACACTTGAACGCATTTTTGTTTGACATTGATGTAACAGAGAGTGATGATAATTCTAAAGTTCAACGGATGGATGGACTAAAATCTCATAATTGGAATCCATTTTATTTAGAATTTAATCTAGCAAGATAATCTCCACCGTGTGACGTAGGTACATGAGTACGCACTATAAATCATACGAGTAAAGAGACTTTGGATATCTCAATATTATCTTTGAACTTTGAAGCATATATACGAGCGTGTGGCAATGCAATGGTTCATTCCATTTTGTTCAATCAACTAGCAAACGGTTCTTTTCCCATCATTGACGATCTGTGTTGTGTAGCATTTTCATTTGATAATAAAAAAATGTTTGTCTGCAAAGTATTTGGATTGGTCCTGCTCTCCCATCACCACACACAACGTACCATTTTGATTTAAAATCTCAAATTTCTCATAATTATGAAAAATGCATCGTTGTTAGTTATACTGTGTACTCCAATCCAACGGGAATTGGGAATATCGACATCACAATCGGTAGATTAGGTATGCATGTATGTCGGTGGTTAGGTTAGGTTTACTTTTGTTGTAGTTTTTATGCATAATACTTGCAGCAACTTGCCATGGCATGTGTTCAACATGAACCTTGTTTTATTGCTAGTTTAGCACCAACCGAAGGCACGAGCACCGTGTGCTTTCATTGTATCAAAATGACAGGGTATAAGAACCGTTACTTTGCTTGCAGTCTTTTATACTTTGTTATTGTAATTTATAATAGAATTTTGCAGTGTTACGATGATGTATACCGTAGCTGACTTAAAAGTTGTGTAAAAAGGAAAATGGTCACAATCAGTGTCTGAAAGAAAAAAAACAGTAGAATTTATTTGCCAAATAAAGCAACCTCCTTCCTCTTGAATTGAAACAAATTTTGTCAGACAAGAAACATCTTGCCAACCCCAAAAGTGAATGAAAGTTGGTAATTTTTAAAGCATGACGATGATGCGGTGAGATTTTCATTTAAACTTGACCTGAAACGTATATATGCTGCCTGTTTTGGAAGCGCATTTAAATAGGTTTCGACATGTGTAAGCGGATTAGCTTCGAAAATTCAGAAAATGAAAGATTTTTTGCAATGCCTACACCGAGAGAATTACAATTAGGCACTTAGAAAGTAGTTTTCTTTCAGGATGTATTATGGTATACTTCATTTTCTATCAGATGTACCTGTTCATGAATGCTTTTGTTTTTACCTCACAGCGCGCAACACAATATCCATTACGTGCATCTAGTTCTTTACATAAAAAACTACTAGCACGAAAGTTCACTGAAAACTGAAACTGTTTCCGTAGTTGTTCTTGGAATATCTAAATCATATTATTATTACCATCCGGATGCACTTCGTAGGTGCATCATCGTATTTATTATAGTCATTTTAATGGGTTAATGTAATACTTGTTCACATTTTAATACTGTCATTTATGTCAATTAAGAAGGAAGTGACACTGCACTCTGCAACTGCATGCAACATAATATCTCGACATCTCGAGTCTCGCAATTTTTTTTTTTGTACTATATCACTTTGTACTTGTATGCTGTTGTCATGAACTGTTCAATTCGAAAGGAAAAGTTGCATTGTGAGCGACCATCACCGTGCAATCATATCGCCACAAAAATGAAAGGAAGAAGAAGCTTGATATATAATTGAAATCAAGATTTAAAATCATAAACAATCAGATTTTGTTTTTACATCATGAAATGTGCTTGATGCGACACACTCAATATCTAATGAACTAAGTAGCCATTATGTTTATCACAATTACCATCCAATTCATCCAAAGTAAAAGGCAGTCAGTGTGTGGTTTCATACGACCACGATCAGCCCATAAATCAACAGAAAGAGAAGTCGGCAACGGGAATATATTGTACATTTGTAGCTGTCAACATCGTTTTCTTCTAAAAGATGTCTAATATGAATCTAATCAAGAAAGAGTGGCTGATTACTATGATTGTATATGCAAAACTAGTCGTTACTAATTACATGTAAATAGTTACCGTACATGAATCGATAAAAAAAATTCAAAAGACTAGAGAAAATTGTGGCCAGATGAACGCAATCCCATATTGATCTTTTGCGTATGTCAGGTGTCACGTTACCCTTGAATCCATTATGCCAACTTGCTAAAACTACCAATTTCATGAAATACGCCTCCATTGAAAATTCTGGCTACTTTGTTCGTTTTGACAATGGGATTTGATCCTATGAAAGCTACTTTCCTTCCATCCAAACGCAACATGTAATTTATCCAACAATACAAGAAACCATCCCATCACTCCCCTCCTCAACAGTTACACACACACGTTGTGCACTGTTTACAGTAATATATTTCTAATCTTATTTCGCTCACACCACTATCATTACTACCATCAACAATATTTATAGCAGTTTTTCTGCAATGATGATGCTATCTCAGTGGGCATCGTCTTCACATGATTCCCATCAATCAAACAAAAGAAAATTGTCCCAGCATTAATTCTCTCTGATAGAGCAGCAGTTATAATACCAAATAAAAATCCAACAAAGGAACAGTACGAAGACTTATGTTAAGGTATACACATATACGCATCGATTTTGCATGGTGGTACGCACATAGAAGTAGACTAAAGTTTCTAACAAAGTCACAATCAGTAGTACACGGGATTTCTAAACAGGCAAGAAGCATGAAACGAAGGGATCGTTTCTTCTTCTTTGAATCTTCACGATATTAGATATTCCCCGTAAGGACAACAGGTATGTGTATCACGATCACGGTTCATATACACGAATCTCACACCTTTAGGGTTATACAGCTAGTCTTATGAAGAAAAAAAAATGAAAATATTGTTGTAAAGAACGGCTTCACTCGTAGAAATAACGTAACATAATGCATAACATGGGATAACAAGATAGCGCGTACAGAAATTCCCCTTTTGCATAATGAAGATGATGGTTCAGACAATCAAATTCAAGAATGGGCAACAATACAATGCAGCATCAAACATTTAATATATTGTTAGAAGTTGTATGCATCAAAAAGGTGAACACACTCTTCAGTATGGCTGGAAGTGTGTAGCTGACCACATCACATTTTAATTTCATCACCAGAAACCAGCTTTACAGAAAAAGAAGGGTGAAAAAGAGTTGTTGATCTCGTCCACACATACCCCCAAATTTGCATAAGTACTTCGAGGAAAAGGATATGCCCATCGAACTGTGCAGTAAAATCAAGGCAGCAAGATAAAACAGAAGCAATTTTTGTGTACTGTGGGAAAATATATTCGAAATCCAAGTGAAATATTAACATTTGTCGCACCACTTTTAGAGAATCTATCAGATATTTTTTCTCAGGGAGTCCATTAAACAGGCACTTCAAATAGTTAAAATGCTACTTTCGAAGTCGTGTTATCTTGAGCTGCTAGCTCTATTTCTCACCGTGTGCCAATGTCAATCTCAATTATTTTCAGATTTTGGAAATACATTCTCAAAAAAGAGAGTTCAAGAAACGGTACTTCTAAATTATACTTTTCAGACTCTTGCATAACAAGTAATATTATCATTCATTGTTTGTGTTTTCGTGAGGAGTGATTATATATATATTTTTGTATTCACTTTGAGTAGGTGAGTGATCCATCTGCAACGTCAGTAAACCACCCTCGAAGGACAACGATTATTGACGTGCTGAAAGAACTGCGAGCCACAACATTTCTACAGCTAATCCAGCAGACACAACTTGGCTCTGCATTGCAAGGAAGTGGGCCCTATACTGTCTTCGCACCCACAGACGATGCTATTGACAGATTGCCAAAGTGGGCGCAGCGAAAACTTCTTGCAGATTCTGAAACCTTGGCTCAAATGCTCGTATATCATATCACGGTGGACAAGATCACGTCCAAAGATATGAAGAATGAGTTGAGGATACCGACTCTTTTGCACGGCAAACCTGTCACAATTCGCCTCTATGCTGATAGGGTATATAAATACAATGCATTTTACACGAAGTGAAAACCATGCCATATCACGCCTAAAAGAAGACAAGTTTCCTTTCAATCTCTGTATCTAATCGTTTTACTTACTTACTGTTGCAGAAGCCAACCGTGAACCATGTAACGATCACCGTTCCGGATGCTATTGCTAGCAATGGGGTGGTTCACGTTATTGGTGACACCCTCTTTCCCGTTCCGGTTGGAAATGTGTTTGATGTTCTTGAAAACTGCACGTCTTTTAGCAAGTTCCGTGATTACATTGTAAAGGCTGGGTTGGACTCTGAATTGAAGAATCCCAGTAAGTACAACTTGCTGCTCATATCTATGCATCTAAAACACTCCTATAGCATTAGTTTGAAGGTAAATGTCGGAAATCTAAATGACATTTTCATGTTTATCTCTCAAAAGCAAATCCAATTACCCTGTTCGCACCTACAAATGACGCTTTTGATTTGATGCCAACAAGGATTAAGAATATATTAGAAAATACCAACAATCCCAATTCAACAGGTAGGTAGTAACTTGTGTTCCAATTGGACAAGGCTGCATAAATTTACTAAATTAATTTCTAATTGAAATGAAATTTGTTCACAGATTTGAAAAATGCTCAAGCAATGCTCCTCCAGCACGTTGTTTTAGGTACATATTTCAGTCCTTCGCTTAAAGACGGGCAAGAATTGACTACTGCTTCTGAACGCGAACTCCTTATTGGCGTTCGTAACGGTAAGACACATTCATCACACTAATTGCATTCCTTTCAAAATCTTCAAAATTTAAAACATTGGGTTTATACTTGTGTTGTATTTGTATATAGATCGGTTGCGCGAGGTTGGTCTTGGGCGTGTGCTCCGGTCAGATATCGTTGCAAGTAATGGCGTTGTCCATGGGATAGACCGGTTTCTTGCTTATGATGATATTTGCTCATAAGCTGTTCAGTAGAGATAACTAAAGTATTACATTTTTAAAGATAACATGCTAAGATGAACCAGCAGACCTGTTTAGTTTCAGTACTGAACTACATATTACAGTATGAATGTGATTAAATCAGCCATACCTTTGATATACCGATATGCTTGTATGCAACAATTTTCTCTCAGAATACATGTCTGGCATATATCATTTCTGTAAATAGAAGTTTTGTGTGTTTTAGTTACAGCAATTAAATTAAATGAATGTCTAACACGTATTGAATTTGTTATCAATTTTAAAATAAACAGCCAAGAAACGTTTCCGATAAAAATGCTCATTTAATGGAATACGGAATTATCGACATAAGAAACCAAATGACATAATATTCGAACGTTGGGGTTGGGATGCATGGCATAAAGAAGTCATATCAGTGAGTAGTGAGTTTATTATACTTCGCATTTCATCGCATTACATAGCTGTATGTATGCTGCAGTTATGTAACAGCCCTGAATTAACGTTTCAGTTGATGCTTGTGCATCGGTTAGCCGGAAATGATCCACATACCTATACTACAATTCTACAGTATATTTCTGCTTCTGCATGAACAACGCCGCATAACACCCTACTCGCTCACGGGAAAAGGAAGACACTGTAAATTAGGATACCTCTTGCATACGTGCAGATACTTTATTTATTGCTCTACTTTTACAGATATAGATAAGCTAGTATTGCATATTGTATGAAAAACAAACAAGAACTTTTACAATCAAATTTTCGATAAGTTTTGTATAACCTGAAAAAATATATTATATCAATATGCCCTTGTATCACTTAAAAAAATAAGACAATTCGCACTATTTTGCCATGTTTAAGAGCAGTTTAATTGATGTTTAGCACATGAATGAAATGCCCTAGTATAAACGGGTGTATATAAGATGTCATTTCAAATACTGTATTCTTTCGAATACCCATTTTTGTTGTACTTTTATTTAATGTTAAAATTGACGCATTATATTTTATTTTATTTAAACACGTCGTCAAATGTCAGATAGGCAAGTCATTTCAAAATAGGTTTTTTTTAAAAATTGTCCAGCATTTTTTCTTTTCCAGTTGGGAATTTCCATTTCTGGTTAATTCCAATTTAAAAACAGCCTATTCGGATAGCAGCGTTACTTTTTGAAGTTTATTGAATATCCACCGCCAGGTTGTTGCTCCAATTGAAAATTGTTTGTTGATAGACCAAATGGCCGCAGTACCATATTGCCCAAATCCTTTAATTTGCCTATGTCAACCATACATATCATGGTAAAAGTTAACTATTTTGATCTGTTAATGTATGGTACACCTTTACTCAATTTATGGTGCAATTACCCATCATTTCCTCTTTCAGTTTTTCATTGCGTTCGTTAATTAATGGAGGCAGTCTCTGCAAGTGTTGATTTGCGACAATATTAATCACATCAACAAAACCTTTGCTTTGCCATTATTACAATCATGTATTATTGCAGACAGACATACCTGCATTGCAATGATCGCTTCGCGATTTGAGGGATCTCTTTCTACAATTTTCTTATAGTCTTCTAAAGCCTCGTCCAGTTTATCAACTTCTTCGTACAATTTTGCACGTCTAATTAATGCTTTCATATAATCTGGGTTATACTCGAGTGATTTTGTACAGTCCATTACGGCTAAATCCTTGTAACCCTTTAAAATAAATACAAACAAAACTAATGAATGCCTATAATAATTAAATTTTTTAATTTGACGACTCGTTAAGTCGTTACACATACTATTTTCATCTTGGCGGCTCCTCTGTTGGCGTAAAGGATAGATCGTAATTCCTTCTCACACAATGGACAAACCAAAAGGCCTTGAGTGTATGACAAAATGGAATCTCGGTACTTTTCTTCTTTGAAATCCTCATTTCCCTTATCCTTATGTTCCTTAGCTTTTACTAGTCTTTCCTGTTCTCATTTCAAACAAAGGTGAGTTTAAAGTTTAATGTGTTAAAATATCTGTCATGTCATATACCTGATATACCTTCATCATCTTTATAGGTTACATGCAACTAAGTAAAGTATTACTGAAATTTGCTCAGGGGTTAGCTCCTCTTCTTCTTTCTTTAACGCCTCTTCATCGACATAGTCGTCTTTGAGGGTTGGTTCCGCATCCTTATTTACTTCATTGCTTTCATCTTCGTCCTCCAACGCTAGTTTTTCGAGATCTATCGTCTTTTCTGGAGTTGAGGTTTCCCCTTCGGCAGGTTTGTATAGCACGTCTGCTTGATGCTGATCATTCTGATCAATGAGGCAATTACTGTTATCCTTTCCTGGCTCACTTTCGGAATCTTTCCCGTGAGATGTGATATTATTACTGTCCATACCGATGTATCCGGTTCGCGGATGAATCTGATCGGAGTACATTTTTACGAAACAATTTGAATGTAAAAATGATTACCTAGCAGTAAAACATTCCCTGATTTTAAAGTTTAAACACAATAAAAATCTTACCGTATATCTATCTATGTGGTATCTATATGTATAGTATTCTTCAGAGCCAGTTGTCAAAACTCTAAAAGTCACTCTAGGTATAGGTGTGCGCGCGCGTGCAGGCTATGTACTAGCAAAGGTTTGCATTTATTAAAAGCGTCTTGTAAGTACCAACTACCAACTACCAACACATTCGCCCGTTTTTATAACAAATCAAAGTTCACGTGTGTTTGTGACTGGAGAAAGATCCTTGTATTTAGCTGAGGATGACGATGAGATGAATCCCAAAAGAATTTAGTTACATTTTCATTTGGAAGGTTGCTGCTGGATAGATCCAGAATTTTGCATTAGTCACTCTACTCACATCAGCACACTTTTGTGAATTTGGGGAAAATTGGTTATGTACAAAAAATGTAATGTACATATTTAAAATGTGTGATGAGAACGCGAACGTGTGTGTGACGGAAGTTGATGTGCAGTGCAGAGTTGTGTCTTGTGTGCACACAACACAGCTGATATTGACTGACATTCGCGTTGTGTGGGTAAAGGAGTGCATTGAGCATAGCTTGCATGGTGGTCTTCTTGTCTGGAAAACTGTGTACATGAATGAAATAGGTACTTACGTGCAAAACAAATGTATCACAGGTATTTTTTAGTGCATGTTGTTGAACGTAAAATTAAAAAGTGCAAGAAAACTCTAAAATATATGCATGAATTGCTCATTTATAATCATCCAATCCACACCTTTTTTTAACTTATATAACGTGAGACAATAAATCAGTTTCCAAAGTTTATCCAGGAACTAAACGAATGTTCAATTTTCGAACACGCAGCTACAACTTACAATTACAACAACAAGTTTTTAATCATCCGGTGTCAGGTGTGCCAGGTGTGGTGCCAGATAATCTGGTAATGTGATCATCCGAACATTCGTATGCCCGGTTTCCTCTGTTTTGCAGGTATGGTAAGAAATAACTTGAAGTTTATCCGTCGATAGTCCGAGTGTGAATGATAATGCCACATCATTATGGCGTCCAACCGTATCGGAGCGTTGGATGATGATAAGTGGTGGAATGAATCTACAACGAAGGGCTTTGATTTTGGGGATGAATCCGATTCTGTTGGAGAAGAGGTAAAACGAGAATACTACATAATATGAAAAAATATTATTACGAGATGTGCATCATGTGGAATGTGATTAAATGTTCAATTTTGCAAATTTCAAAGGACTCATCATTTTTTGGTGGACATCATGAAGCTGCCACCAAAATTAACTTGGAATTGCGCGCAGAAGTGAGTTCTTTACGATCGTTTGCTTCTGATGGATCTAGTGACGAGCATTCGGATTCTTTACAAAGGATTCGAGACCTTCCTGCTTTTCTGTGGTCTGACACAGGAACAATTGAGAAAGGTAAAACGGCTGTACTCATTCTAAAGTCTAGAAACCACAGCGTGTGATGTGATCCTAATGTAATTCTTAATTAAAAATAATTTGCTGTTTGCAGAACTAGAAAGACCAATAATTTCGACGAATGCGCCCCTGGCTCACGATCTGATTTCAAGAGATGTGGGTACAAATTTGTGTTTAATACTTTTAGCGAATTGTGCACTTTAAACATATTTTTGGATTTTCTAGCTTGGTGAAGGCCGATTACATATACCCCAGGTGGATGAGACGATTCACCTGTTTCTCACAGGAAGTGATGCTGTGATCCTTGAGCCATACAAAAGTTACAGTCAGAAGCGTCAACTCCTCAGTAAAGCGATTGAGATCAATGACGGGAATGCAATCTTGGCAGTATGTATATTATGATATATCGATTGATGTCATTTTGGTTTTAAAAATACGTTTTGGGACTTTTGTGGCTATTCACTCACTATGCTCACTATGCTGACCTTTAGGTAACGATATTTTTATCTAAAACTTTACGACCAAGTTTATTTCGTCAGCTCCTCCTGGAATTCAAATCGGCTACGGAGCATTATATACGCTTTCTAGAAACTAGAAATGAAGTTAATCATCTTGTAGATCTATTAAAGTAAGTGCGCTTTTGCAGACTTCAGAATTATACAAGCCGGCCGCAGCGTCAAAGAAGTATAAACTATTTTGATTTTTACAGTATGCTAGGAAGAACCAAGGAAGCTTTGCTAGTACGCTACAAGCAAATACTAAAACGAGGAGGTGGAAATCTGCAAAATTTACTGAAAGAACTGAAACATTTCAATACCGCCGAATGTCAACTCTGCGATGAGGATATTGTGATCTTTATAAATCAGCATCTAATGCTGTTGGATACACAGAAAGAGATAAAAGAGAAAAAGGATACATTATTTCCTCATATAGAATATCCCTCTGTCCTTAGCACCTTGGGATTTGTTGCTGAACACTTTTATGAAAATAATACACCCCAATTGAACGTCGAGACCATTAAACATAAATTTAATTTAAATAGTAAACAATACGCATGGGTAGTTTTACAAGCGCTAGTAAAACAACAGAAGTGGCCACAGATTGAAACTTTACTGCTTACAAAGGTTAATAATTATATTATTTATAAAGACTAAACGTATATTATGTATTAAATCATGACGGATTTAAAATTTAAATAATATGTATTTAATTTACTATGCAGTCCTGGCTCGGCGGGACCAAAGATAAGTGCCTTTTACCTTTAGAAGATGTTTGCTTTACCTTGAAGGAAGCTCCTGTTGATCTGATATCTAGATTTTTACGACTCATCGATGATTATGAGAAAAGATTGACAATAGCTAAAAAACTTAAGTGCCATATGGTGGTTATTGATGTGAGTGATAACGATAACCATCGATAATCACTGCTGTATTTAAAGAAATAATTCTGAAAGTCAGGACTTTTAACAATAACGCGTTTCTATTTTAATGTGTTTAACAGGTGTATGCAGCCCAAAAAGACAGAGCAGCAATATTAACATATCGGGCAAATTTAGAGGAAAATTCTAAAGAAGCTGTATATGCTGATAACACAATGAAAACGGTAAGGCTGTGCAATTTCACTAATTATGTATTAATACAACTGACATGAGCAGCATCCGAGTCAATCTTTAACTTTTAAAATAAATTTTCAGGCAATCAAGTGGAAAAATTAATTCAATGAGAAACACCAAACGCAATATATTGTGATAACGTTTTCCAGTTTGCTAAATAAAATTTGAGCAATACTTATACAAACAACAAGTTATACAATTAGTATTACTTTATTTATAAAACGTATAATAGCTATTGTGTCAAATGTCGTCGTTATTTTTGCGCATTGTTGCACGCGCACACATCATTATAAAGTTTAACAAACGATATACAAATACAATATATATAGCTAGAAACCTATGTATAGTGAACACATTGATCACAAGGTCAGAAACCTTCCCTAGACTATGTCATATTTTGTAGTATTACAACACGATACTCGAGTATTAGTCAGAAAAGAAAAATTGGATTTGATTGAACCTATGTACGTAGTACTTGGACTCTAAAAGCTCAATTCAAATTGCCCTTTCGTTTTTGAATACTGTAATCTCAACATAATAAGTCTACTTTCAAGTATCACTTTGCATGCTGCCTAACGAACATGTCACGTAGACTCTGCTGTTTAGGATCCACTTTGGCAGATTTCGATAGCCCTTGTCTGCGACACTTTGTGAATTTTGTCGTTTTTGAGTTAGTTTTACTTGGTTCGACGGTTGACAGGGATTGACGAAATCCGTTTGGTGAAGGGCTAATTAGTTTTAGTTTGTTAAATGTTCCCTGGACCTCGTCCTCCTCGTCGTCTAATAATACAATTTCATCTGCAACAATTACAAAAGTGCTCAAATTAAGATACAAGAAAGAAAGTATCATTGAACGGACGATATAAGACTTGCCATTGTTAGAAGACAGTTGGGATGAAAATTGAGAGCTGGATATTTCACTGCTGAAATTCTCCGAGCTACTGTCATAGCTGTAAATGCTTAACTGAGATGTCCCGGTGTCTACCACACTAGTCTGTTAAACAGAAGATTGTAATGTTAATGCTACAGAAACCTTATAGAGTTGCACATTGAAAATTTCCTGTAGATATAAAATGTAAATACATTTTCTGAGGCGGAATCAGTCCGTGTTCTCGAAATTTTCTTAATTTTCACTTCGTCAGCCAGCTGAGTCAGCTTGGCCGTATCTTCCTTCGATCGGAAATACTGACTTTTAACCACAATTTTGGGGCTCTCTGGGGACTTGCGAAAAGGGAGCACTCTGCTTCTGCTCCTTGTATTTATCGATGGCGAGCTATTAAATGCATCATCATTGGCTTGATGAGTTACTCTCCTTCGTTTGGCATTCAACGGAGATTCAAACGAACAATCAGGACTTTCCTTGAAGTCTTCATCATCAGAAAAGCTCGTCAAGTCAACCTTAACTTTTGACGTTCGGGTTTCAGAATACATAGTCATTAGTTCGTTGTCGTCAGGAACATTCTCATCATTTACCGTTGGAGCTGCTGTTAACAAGATAGATTTATTGCCAAACTTACATCATCGCCAACATTTTCATGCAGATGTCATGTGTCATGCACTATACATACCAGTAACTAATGAGCGCTTCTTGCTGATACTTGAACGCACAGGAACTGATAACTCCATTCCCACTGAGACCGAAGTGGTTTGATGCTTCATCTTCGACAGGTGTACTGTTGGATTAAATGACGGTGACCATATACTAGCCTGCGTATAACCCTAAAAAGATAATTTGAAAATTTAATTAGTAGCTGGTATTTAATTAGTTTTAATATAGATTTAATATTTCCAGTAACAATTTACAAAATACTTTAATTAGCATACACTTACTGACGCCATTGGTTCAAAGCTGTCCACCGTTTTTAAGGTATGAAGATCCACGTTCCCTAATGCCAAACCAATAGCTAGCTGCAACATGTATGTGGAATATGTAACAACAAATGAAATGATTAATTACCTAAAAAGTTTAAGGCTACTGGTACTGGCTATATTTAAACATGGAATTATGTTGAATTTCTCATGCCTCTTTGTTTTCATATTTCCCAGCGTATGGCAATTCCGACTTGTTGATATTGTCAGGATAAGGCGTCAGTGGAACTACGGTTCTTGTTGCGGTATCAAAAACGAGTTGGTATAAAAATGTATTTTCTGCCTGAATAAATCCACCAATGTAATCCTCCGGTACTTCAATCTTGAGTTTATCCAAAACGACTGGGATTGTAAGGATAACCTATGCACAAAATACGCAACACATTTTAGAAATACGGGAGGTGTACGGTAGAAGACTAATCTGGTATTATTCCTTGCCTTTCTAATATCATCATGAGTAGATGCCAATATGACAGTTTTTGCTCGCCCTAATCCGATTCCAGGTAGTGAAGGCAGATAGTCACACCCGGACATAATACACATCCATCGGAAACGATCAAATTGAAAATTTTTGGGAGTTACCCCTAAGCACTGAGGTATCTTCTCTTGCTCGAAAAGTACCCCATCTCCGTTCACGCTCATTTTAAAAAATATCTGGCATAAAAGGGTAAACTGTTAGTGCAAACTTATTTTAGCTGATACCAACTATTGACCACCTCCACACCAAAACTTCTATACCTTAGGACACCCAAAAAGAATAAGGTCAGAATCTTCAGTGATGACTACATCCACAATGCCTTGTTTGGCCAAATAAGCCAACTGTGCGTCGGCCTCGTAAGGAGCAACAACGTAGTCGATTTTCCTGTTCCGAAGGGCCTGCGAATAAGATCACGTCAATTGTAACGTAAGTCGGACTCGGACTAGTTTTAAATCCAAATGAATGAATGAAATGAATACCTTTATAAACGCCCTGGCCATAGCGGGTGTAATATCGACACATTTTGTAAAGCATTCCCATGCCTCCTTTCTTTTGCCTTCCTGCAAATATTTCCTTGCTAATTTCCGATTCTCGTCCCGTTTTCTAACAAACCCCATTAATAATTACAAGGTTCAAAGAATGACTCGAACATCACATCATCATCACTCAATCAATCAACAGGTGTCATACTCTCTACGCTTCTTCTCGGTGTGCTCCTTCGAAGGCAAATTTCTTCCATCCAAGACTACAATCGGTTTTATGTTATTATCCAACAAAACCTGGATGTATTTCATACAGTATGTGATGTACGCATCAGTTGGCTCTCCTTTACCAAGTTTCTCCGCACATCCAAATGAGCCTAATGTTTAAAAAATGCTCAATTAATTATCCAAACTCGTACAAAACATCAATATTTTAATGCAGGTTGCATTCCTTTATATCAGCATAAATAATGGCTGGCTTATCCTACGGGGGTTTACCTTTGTGCAGCCAACAATAAGCATCAATAGCGACTGTGCAACCACTCAGTTTTCGAACATGAGAATTCTTGGTTGCCTTCTTGAGCAGAGGAATTAGTCCTGAGATTCCCATCTTGATTCCAAATTTGCTCTATTATTAATCAGCTATTAAATGCTCCCTCTCACTCAGCTCACAGCTTTAAACTCGGTATGTAGGTATATCACTTCCTTTATTCCCACTAAATCAAATATGTTAGAAGAAACAAAAACAATATTATGCAAAACAGTCTAATATGTCAACAAAGTATAAAATTCAAGGGCTCTCTCTTTCCATACAAGTACCTGTATTATTCCTCAATTCCTGTTCCTCAATCCTCCTTCCTTCCCTGATGATCGTGAGCTTTTAAACCTCGATACACGAGACGATGTTAAATTTCTTCACACTAATTCGGTAATCAGATCAGGGAACAAAGCAAAAGGAGCGGAACTTGGAACATAAACGATACAGAGATACGATACGCGCCTCTTCAACCCCTTTTTGGATATTTGGACACACACACACAAGCATAATATGCATAGTAGGTAGCAAGCAAGTAAGTACGCGCTGTGAATAATATTTTGTGTGCAAGTGTGCAAAAAGCATAAAAGTTGTGCTTTGTTGTGTATGTATACAACCTAAAACCGGCTGAGTTACACTCTCCCTAAATCAGAGTGATGTATGATGTGATGATGTGATGATGATGTGTTGTGGAATGTGGAATGAGCAGATCATCTGTTTGTTTTTTCTGTCACATTTTTCATACGGACGGATCAAAAAAGGGATGCAAGTAAACTGTGAGTTTTTGTAATAAACTGGATTGTTTTTGGATTAGAGGTTCGAGTTTGTTTTATACTGGAGGGGTGCCACCAGCCACCAGCCGGGTAGTCATTAGTAGAAGACTTGTCGCAATCCGCAGTTTGGCTGGAAGAACACCGTGAAAAGACTTTCTCCGTGTTAATAAATATCCTGTTATTTAGTTAAGTTGCTAGTAGTACACTTATTAATTACGCATCGTGGAGAATCAACGTTTAATCATGACGGCTCAGGAAAATGAAGACGGAAGTCGCAGTCGTCTCAAAGTTGAAAACGTGGACAATTTTCTAATCAAGGTACGGTGAAAGTTGGAGCATCCTTCCTGTCACCTGTAGACTAAAGGATTATTTGAAGATTAGCATTTCTAGTTCTGAAATTCCAGTTTTTATG
Organism: Dicranocentrus wangi; assembly: GCA_036850665.1. Taxonomy (NCBI): domain Eukaryota; kingdom Metazoa; phylum Arthropoda; class Collembola; order Entomobryomorpha; family Entomobryidae; genus Dicranocentrus; species Dicranocentrus wangi. Next base: position 14,509 of record JAANSN010001227.1, on the reverse strand, counting down.
TAGTGTATACGAACTATTATCAAGAATGCGATGGATGATACATAATTTCAGCCAGTAGTTTTGTGAAACTGGTCTGACTCTGACATGGTAATTCTTTGTGATTTTTCAGGGTGGACCTGAAAGAATTTACTACATTCCGGATTTTATTTCAAAGGAGGAGGAAGATTATTTAAAGGATTGTGTCTATAAGGCTCCAAAACCGAGATGGACGCAGCTTCAGAATCGCCGATTACAAAACTGGGGCGGTGTTCCACATCCTAAGGGAATGATTGCTGAAGAAATACCTCAAGTAATACAATTGGCGATTTGTATTAATATGTAGTTAGTTTGCAGAGTACTGCTGTCCGTGACTTTTAGCTCGCTTTTAGCTAGGAGGAATGACTAATTTGTTTATTATTTTTTCATGATTTTAGTGGCTTCAAAATATTGCTGGAAAAGTTTCAAATCTGTCAGTGTTCGGGGAAAAGAAGCCCAACCACGTTTTAGTAAATGAATATTTATCTGGACAGGGCATTATGGTAAGAGCGTAACGTATTCAACATACTGCAACATTAACGTTGACGAGTTTGATTGACACAGTAATAATTATTTCATTAGCCTCACTTGGACGGGCCCCTCTTCTACCCTACGATTACGACTGTCAATCTTGGATCTCATGGTGTGCTTAACTTTTACAAGCCATTAGAAGAGACGAGCGAGCCAGGTAGTTCTCCGAACTGGCAGGATAGATTGGAGTTTTCTCTCTTGTTAGAACCTAGAAGTTTACTTATACTTCAAGAAACTTGCTATCACGATTTGCTGCATGGAATAGAGGAAAAAACTCACGACGTAATTAGCGAGAAAATTATAAACATAGATCAGTGTCAAGGTGTGCAACTAAATGATAAAATTCCACGTGAAACACGAATTTCTTTAACAATTCGTCATGTACCAAAAACAACCAAGCCAATACTACGATTAGGGCGATAGTTAATAAATGTCAATAATGTGATACCCGAATAATCGAAGGAATGTTATCAATAAATAAAATTTATTTTACTGATTCTTTTTAATTTTAGCTGGCAGAGATGGTGGTATTATATGTTTCTTGGCAAACATTTCATACTCTTCTTCTTCCTCGTCAGAATCGGCCACAACTGGTGTCTTTCTCTTCACTTCTGGCTCCAGAAACACTGGCGCAACGAGGAGGCACGCGATGGTCAATAGAGCAATAATTATGGGAAAGCAAATATAAAAATTGACGGGAGATGTATAATAGTAAAATGCTTCGGATCCATACAAGAGGATGTTCAGACTTAATGTTATTATTGAGAGAACAATGACCGGTAAGTGGTCAATACACAAGGCGCAATGAGTCATGATTACTGCGTTTAGAAGGAAATAACGACCTAGCATCCTCGCCAGTATGGTTGTCACTATAGGACAAGCATTAGGAAACATTACAATCTCATTGCCAGTATTAGTATTACCTGTTTGCAAGTACTAAATGTCTAACTAATTTATGGCAACTAGTACTTACCAGGTTCACTTTCATCTTCTATAAAGACATGGCCTGCCAAAAACTGTTTTCCGTCAATAAAGCACCTTGCAGCATTTCCAAATTCAATGAATGCCACAAAGGCAATCCAACCCCGCAAGCAGTAAATTACAGCGTGCACCATCTTCACCTTTAACCACAAAAATATTGTGAATCGTTTCCCAATTCATCAGCTAATTAATTATTAAGATGTGCACTGTGATATTAATAGTTAATACAAGTGCCTACCTGCCCTTCTACAAAGCACTACTTGTGTAAGGCTGAGATCCAAAGCACCCTAATACTTCACCTGGACTGATCCCAATCCCAATACTACAGAACAAAAAGACAATTCACAAAGCAAGAGAGGAAAGACCAAAATACAAACAAACCTCTGTGTTATGTTGTTGGCATATACTGGCGCTGGCCCGAACGGGATCCGATTTCGGGCACACGAAACATTTTCTCCCAGAGCAAAAGTCTGCAAGTTTCGCCAGAGTGAGGAGCTAACATGAGCTCCCTGAAAGTAGCGACTTGTCGACGTTCCCAAACTAAACTCTCTGTTTGAATCCAAAAAACTGAAGCAGCTCAAACTCCTCACTCATTGTCAGAAGGTTTCAGATTCATATTTTGCATAGGGGTATAATAAAGGGAGTTTAATCGAGGGGAATTCGTGTTACACATTACGACTACGACAAGTACGATATACCTAAAACCGATTTTGGATCATTAGCCTAAGCGTGCTGCTGGATGTATCAAATACCCAATGATTTGTCATCAATGAGCCATTGTCCATTTTGACAAGGAGTAAACGGGAAAATGCATTCATACACGTTCAATGATAAATTGATAAGTCATGTACGTCAACCAGGCATTCTGTGCACCGATATATAACACGTTTCGTGTTGTAATAAGCAGAGCACATCTGCTATTGGATTTTGTTTGATTTTGGAGTTAATGTTTGTGAATTCCAAAGAATCCTATTCATCTTCATTAATTATTGGTTAATCATCATTTCAAAGACTTTACTCCTTGGAATTCTCCACAAATATCCGAGAGGCTGCTTCATTCAGCCCTTCATTTTTCGTAGTACGATGAGTTTTCTGCTAGAATACGTTTTGTGTTCTCATTACTACTGCTCCGCATTTCCTCTTTCCTGCTCCTACATTTCGTCAGCCCACAATCCTTACGCGAAGATGTTCGTTTAAATTACAAAGCCAGGGAGAATCGTAATGGAACTGGTGCACTGCGTAGCTCTCTGAGGCAGTCTCTGTTTTACAGAATATGAGATGCGAGGGAATGGAAAGGAGGTTGACTGGATTTTGCAAGCAGACATGCTGACTTGACTTTGACACATTAGTTATGCCAGAAGCTTAGTATCCCATAAATCTCCATTTCACGTTACTTGCTTATTACTAACGTACGTACGTATGTGTTATGTGCGTTTCATATGTACACATCATCATGGTATTCTTATCCTTCACACCATGTATCTACCACCATCCCTTGTTTTAACTAATGCACAGCACTGAAGATTTTTTATTGTACATTTATAGTTTGTAGCATACCGCCCTCATAAGCACTCATAATAATAATGTATGAAATGAAGTAAAAATATGCGAAACTGTGTTCCTGATTTTGCGTCCAGCACTTAAATGAAATTCTGCAAATATATATTAGAAAAAGAGAATCCATGGACTTCCCATGCGGTGGTGTGCGTTGTGTCGTGGAAAGTGTTCTGCTTTCAGAGTAATAGTTTTATGCTCGTTGGGGACATTTTCGACAAAACCATATATCGTGTATCATGTGTCATATATTGTGGTTTCCACCTCACGAAAATGAAAGCGCTTTCTTGGCTTTGCCAATTTTGTCATCATGATACCCCTCTCGTCTGCGACATAATTACTACACCTAGTACCTATTGAAGACGTGGACTGTTGCGTTTTATCCGTTCATAAATATTCATATTTCGCCAGGGTTCACTTCCTAACCACTCCGCGAACCTTCTTTATTAACTTACGCAAAACTTATTACATTTTTGGGTTCATTATATCTAGAAATCTTGGGAGTTATTGGACTATCCCTGTCCTGTGTAAATCCACACCCTCACATGATGAAGCATTAATGAAAACTTTCTTTCATTTTGTATTCCTTCAATGGAAAAAGTTTTATTTTATGTGGCTGGTAGGTCACTTGGGTCAAGCAACCTCCTCCATCTCTGACCCACTCTGATTGTCGCATGCGTTATCACACTATACAAAAGTTTATTATGCATAAAGGAATGGTGAATGAACTCATTTATAATTCTGCCGGTCCAATGGCAACATTTCCACATTTGGCAGTTCCAGCAGTGCACACAAATGAAGACATATGAAGTATTTTGGGTCAATGATACTGTCGACAGTCCAAAACAAAACAGTGACATTCGATTGACATTTTGACGGGAGACAAGAACATGCATATTAAATGCAAACATACATGCAAAAAATAGTCGAATCATCCAACTAGCCAGTTTTGTAGAGGAATCCAGATAGATTCGGGATAAAGCATGAGAATCATCAAGCCTTCTCCTAATAATACGTGAAAGCAGGCATTGTTCATTGTGAACCCGGGACCCAGGAAAAAAGCGAATACCTAGTAAGCAAAGCAAAGTAAAAGAATTTTACACTATCCGGTTATCGTCCGTAAAAGATGAACCAAAAAGTGAGGCGACAATACAGAGCAAAACCTTTGTATCTCTTGCTTTGCTTCTTCCGTATGTAGTTCTAGAGAGCTGCAAAAAGCAGGCATTTTCTCTGTTGATTTAGTGCGTCAGTCCCCTATCGATCCCGTTCGTTTCAACCGTAGCCCGGAGTAAAGGAATTGTGGCTAGTCGCTTTCAGAGTCTCGTGTTGGAAGCATCTACGCTAGAAAACGCTCTTGATATTTTTCTCCACTTTTGTGTATACTACGACACAACCAAAACACTGCTGTATCATCCTGCATGGTATGGTATTACAAGGAAACGCCATAAGTCACAATAACATTTTCTCATGTTGCACAGCTCCCCGGAAAAAGAGGGTCAGCACTGAGAAGTGTTTCTAATTATACAGAAAACGCTCTCAGTTTTCCATAAAATATCATTTTTTCTCTGTTTTCCTTCCAGCCTAAATATACTTATGTATTTTTTTGTGAAAATATCTTGTGGGAACCCCTTGACATTTTTCACGTGTTTGTGCTGATCCTGTTTGGGTACATATGGTGTGTCCCTAGCGAAACCTCCTAAATCATTTCATTTTGAACTTGTTCCTCTCCAATGTTTTATTTTTCTTGGGGAATATTTCTCTCCTTGAGAAATCCTCTACTTGCAGCCCTTGTAAATCACTGGATTTCAGAACAAGATAAATAAAAGAAGGCAAAAACGTGGTGGAAAAGTGAGTTTTTTTGTACTGTGTGCTAACTATAAAAAGTTCACTCTCACATTACATAATACACATCCATAAACGTTTTTTTACCTACTTTTCTCGGATATTGTACGCGCCCAAAAGAAAAAACATATATACAAAATATCATAATAGCAAACATCATCATTTATCTTGGAAAAGTGAGACGCGGAAAAACAAGGATTTCCTATATATTACTTTCACGGACGGAGGAAAAAGTGCAACATTGTGTAGTCTGTCACATTCTTACATGCATTCATCAAATCACAATCTTCTTCTCTCTGGATAGAAAGCCTTTCACTTGACTGACGAGCAAAAGTGTCTGCGTTGTTTTTGTTCCAATCTGTGTGTAAACATATAAAAACATACGTAAAGTAATAGTCCATGTCGTGCAAAAACTGAAACGGTATTTTGTACAACTAGCTTAAGCTCGGGAGGCTTAAAGTAGGAGAAAACGTTACGGCAAAACAAGCTCAGCAGCAGCCGGTCACAGTCAATTTGAAGAAAGAAAGCGTTTTCCACGAATCAATTCTCCTGTTCCTGACGGGTGAACACAATTTTTGTCACAAAACGAGGAGGAGAAAATCAGAGAACACGATACAACAATAGCATCACCAACAGAAAGTCTGGCACTAGACTTCTTATTTCATGTATCGACTCTATATCTATAACTTCAACCGTTCTGGAAAAAATTTGACTATCGCCTCCCTATATCTGATCAACTCAAATGTGTTTGTTTGTTTATTGTCCTCTCATCTTTCAAGGAGAAAAAATATATCTCAAGCATTCCCATTCATGTCTAATACTCACCATCAAAAATCATTTCCTTTCCTTCAAACTTCATAGAAGATAGGTGTAGAGGGAGTTGCTGAAAGGGAAAATAAATCAACTTGAAAATTCCGAGTTTTTTTCCTCAATTTCTTTCTCTTTGTATTCCACTTCCGGTCTAATTTTCACAAGAGACAGAGTGCACAAATATACCAGCCGTGTTTATTTGCCAAAAGGAAGGGACGGACGACGTCAGACGTATGAAAGTGACAGTATGAGACAAAAATCAAACACGGAAGAATAGAATACACATATCTTTAAATAAAAAATCTTCGGCTGACTGATAAAGAATCCAATTTAATTCTGAATCTACAAGCTTTTTTTGCATCGTCGTGTACCGAGAGAGAGGAGCACGTTTTTTCATCAGAAATTAAGAGAATTGTGCTTTTTCCATGAAAAAAGTGAAAACACTTTTTTGTGACTTCGTTCGTCTTTCCACACAAGTTTAATCATATTCATAACCGGATTCCACCACTGCGTGCGTGTATACATACTCACGGCATAAAAGTGTCAGATTATATACGCATAACTGAAACCGTCGAGTGAGTGAAGCTGCATTACGATCATTATTGTGATGAAGATGAATGCCTGAGAGAGTATATCGTTGAGAGGAGCAAAGGAACCGGAAAAATCAAGGACGGAAGCGTCAGCGTCTTCGTCTCTGCAGGCAGTAGTCTAAAAAAAACTTCTTGAAGTAGTATATAGCGTGCGGTGTAAAGAACAGGCATAGCATCATCGACTCAACACCCCGATCCAGCTTTTTTCAAGCTAAGGAAAGAGAAGTGAGACAGGAGGAAAAAGGGAAATGAAGGATCTTTTCCTTTCCTATTATTCTTCTTCTGAGCTTTCTTCTACTACTACTCGCGGTGAATGCAGCACTACCGAATAAAAAACTCCAACTCCAGCTCCCAGTTTTTACCTCACTGCATTAGTTAGACTTGTGACTTGGGCGAACGAAGTGGCTTTGAATTTGGAAAGCACAACAGAGCTCAGATGCAGATGTGGGAGGATTGGTAAATCGGGAAAATAATAATAATCATAATATCCGCACTCCAGAATCTCATATTGTATATAACGACGTAGATATATAAAAGATCGTACACTTTGAATATATTATTACGACCGCAAGGCAAAGTGAACAAGTTTTTTCGGTAGGGTGACTTGATGAAATATTGGTTGTAGGTGGATTTTTTCTTGCGTGTGTATATAAGATTGTCGCATTATCATTATTGCCGTCATCACCCTGTGGAAAAAGTGTTGTTCAGGATATTGAGGATATTCACGCAGGGCGCTTTGTGCCTCTGCATATGCATAGGGATTTTAACAATCACGAAAGATTCTCTGACATTTTCTTCGACTCGACGAGAAACCCCAAAATAAGACCATCACGACCAATTTACATTGCTGTCATATCTCCTTTCTTCTGTGTGTTTGTCTTTCTCTTGCTCTGCATATGTCATTTCAAATGGAAATTAGTTGGAGTTGAGAAGCCACTTTTTGTGTGTATAACAGAGAGGAATTGGAGGCATTCAACTTTTCACTTTTTGGATTTCCTTCTTTCCCGTCTCCGCTCAACCTCCTTAATAATAACAATAATCTAATCATATTGTACGGAGACACATCATAAATGTACTACTTTCCAAGTTGGTGAATTCTCATCAAATGAAAATAATAACTATTTCCACTGTTCTCCCCGACGTCTTTTGTGTCGTGTGACTGGAAGAAAACTTGCTGGTAAAGAAGAAACCAGCTAGCTAAGCTCTGCATATATTCAGGCTCGCTCAGCAGGTAACGTGTTATTACTTTCTAGGTTGGTTTTTACCACGACCACTGCCGCATTCCGAGCAAAAGCCTGGTGTACGGGGTTCCAAAGAGAAAACCAAAAGTGACTAACTGACTGGTTGAGTGACTACTATAAAGAGGAGGTGTGTGTGCAACTTGTCTCTTGAAATCCGTATTGTTAGGCTTTTTGGACAGAAGAAAACTGTCGATTTCTGTTCCGTGCTCATCAACCGTTTCCTACAATTGTGCATATGCACACTTCCGTATTATTGTCACAATCGTCTATATACGAAACTTGAGTAAAAGTGAGCTTTTTGTCAAGTCACCTCGTCGACACAAGGGAACTCATTCAGTCGCGCTCATTGTCAACATATGGGAAGGGAACCGCAGCAATAGGGAGAAAAAGGATTCAAAAGCATCAAGACTTTTAACACTGGGTGAGGTATTAAGTTGGCATACTGCTGTACTGCCTGAACCTTGTGTGCACTCCAGACTAGACGACACTCCGCAAGAAAATCTAATTAAATGCTCCTCTCTCCTCTCCTGCTGTTACTTGACTTGAATGAATGAATGAAATGTGAGAAAATTTGTATTAAAATGAGAAAATGAGAGAAGGGAACGAAGAAAAAGAGAAGTGGCATTGGTGAGCGGAGGGTGTGAAATGGTGTGTAAAAGCCCATGTTGCCATTTCCAAGATTAGAAATTAATTTTGTTCCAGGTTATTTGAGAAAAAGGGAAAATTATATTGTCTATCAGGATAAAAAAAACATACAAAATTCCATTATAAATATTAAGTGAGTTACAATTTATCTTACGAGTTATATACCTATATACTATACTATACCTACGACAGATACGCACCAAATCGATAAGCTTTTTAGCTACGACGACGACTCTGGTGCAAGTGCAATAAATAAATAAATAGGGAGTACACGGCAGACTTGAAGTTTTTGTCCCGATTCAATATCGAAATTGATTCCAGCTAAGAATTTGTTTTTTTTTCGCCCAACTTGTCAACTTGCAACCGGAGAAAAATATTCAAGACATTAGATTGGAACACAAGAAGAACATATTTATGTACATGAGCTTCCCACGTTCCTTACTTGATCCCAATTTGTTTACACAAGACAAATATGGTGTTGAGTGAGTTGTCGTTGTCACTGATTCCTGAAGTGCGTCGGTGGAAACGTACGAGTACTCTTGGTATCAGTGGTGGTGGCAGGAATAGTAACTTTGTCACAAATTATTCCCCCAGTGTTCCAACAGGAAAAGGGATGACGAAGCGGGGCATGATGCCGATGAGCAGCTCTGCTTACGCAGGAGCTGCAAGGTTTGTCGAGTCAACAGCTATTTTAAAAGTGATGGAGCTGCTGGGAAGTCTCCGGTGGATATTTCTCCTCATCCTTCTCACCGACAGTGGTAAGTTGAAGTTAACACGCATACTGAAAAAATAAAAAACTCTACTCTGAACTGAAACTGAACCCATCACCATCTTGTAATGTAAGCAATGAGGAAATGCTGTGAGAAAAGTTATGATTATTACACCCTTGTTTTGTGAATTTTTCATTTTGTACTTTGCATAAATTGAGCATTGTGAAGGAAACTGGATTTCGCTCACTCACACACACACAAAAACCGTCTGCTAGCTGAAGTCATAAGGTTGGATCGCTCGATTAAGATGGAATTGTGATTATTACTCACTTCTTCCTCCTTTCCCCTTATTTTCCTATTGTCTTTATTGCCTCTTTGCTTCCGATTCTAATCAGCGACACAAAATATATCTGACAAGATCTGGCGAGCTACCTACCTAAGTCACACAATCACACATACATACTCTCACCCAGCTCACAAAAAACCTTATTTATATTTTCTTTTGGTAATTTCCCCAAAAAAATCCATTCCTTTTTTATTCCCGTATCGTGTGGCATCTCAGCTGGAATAATGTTTCCGGAAAACAATGGAAAATGGCGTCATAAATAAGTCCACATTGCATTTTTTATTTGCACTTGACTCGAGTTAAGCTCGTGCCATACTTCATTCCCCATTTGGATTTTTGGGTTCTTACGTATGTCGTCCCCCGAAAAAAAAAATGTATTTCTGCATTTGGGCTGGAAAGAAGAATTAGAGCGATGAGGAGCAAATACGACACCAAAAGGATTCCTTCTTGGAGGATTTGGGATGGAATGAGCTTAAGTGTGATCTCACAAAATAATCTTAACTTGTTCCAACAATATCTAGACTTAAGTAGAGAGATTCCCCGCTGTATTGAATGAAACATTTCCAGCCATTTTCCTTCATTCGGGAAAAGTTGCAGTTTTTTGCTCATCACCACATTTTTGTGTTGTGTAACTCAGCACTGCAATTCTAATGGCAAAACGGGGAAAAGCTGAGAGGGATATACATAAACTGTGCAGATGTAAACCAAATTCATCCTTATCCGCATCAAGTATTTTGTTCGACTAAAAAAGTACCAGAAAAAAGCAAAGCTTGAATGGAAACAAGCAATGCAATCATGTAGTTATCCTCAACGATGCATGAGTTTTATGTAACATCATTCCTCTTACCCATCTACCCAGTTTGTGAGCTATGCCCATCACGATGATGATGACGACGATGACAGTCGTCGCACGAATTAAGCCCGTCGTGTGTCGTTGTTAATGCTAATGCTCAGGCTTGTAACTTTTTAAAAAAAGAGGATTACTGTATATACCTAACATGGCTGGAGTAGTAACAAAAAAGTGACGCATTTGAAATTTGTATACAAGATAATTCCCATTTCATCCAGGGGAGAATGAGAGAGAGCGAGAGAGGAAAAAAATGGAAATACTTTCTGCCATTTTTTTTTCTCCTGGAGAGAGATTATTCGTCATCGTGAAAGAATACAGATTCACCAGCAGCAGTTCAGCTTCAGAGGAAAAGAACAGTCAGAAAAATATCATTTTTTCTGTGAGTTCGTTTTTTCCTACACGTTGTTATACACCCTCTACACACAACCGACATGCTTATAGAGCCGTGGCGAAGACAGAAATGTTTAAAAATAGGAAGAGAACCCGGAATATACACATACAGATTTTTGTATATATATATACACATACGAAACCCAGAACAGGAGACGACACACCGTCTGTAAAAGTGTCACAACAGATGGGAGTTATCAGAAATGAACATCATCTCTTAGTGGAAGAAGGCACACGCGTAGTTTAGTCCAAAAAATCCATTCGGATCCTTTAGTGCAACCACCAGAGACTCACTCGGTATATAGATACAAAAGTAATGTGCACTGTGTGTGCATGCCCATTATGCATTTCTCCTCGAGATCGTAGAGATACATTACATAATTTGTGTGTATTTTGCGTATTCTCATTTTCCTCTTCCTCTTATCGTTTATTGCCATCACACACATCCACATTTTTATGTATGCAAGAAGTATCAGAGGGTTCCGTGTTCAAAGTCCAGAAAAGTATTTTTCTTTTCTCTGAATGTAAAAATGTAAATACATTTCAGATGTTGGACTTGTACTACTCACTCAGTTCCTCGCTTTCAAGTCATCCCATCCCCAAATACTATTCCGTAGTCACATTCATTTAGCTGTTATTGGCATCCATACCAGTTGGGAAGATGAGATAAGACGGTGCGTAAATAAACCAGAGAAAATAAAAACTATTTTTTTTTTCAAATTCCGTTGCTGACTCAAGTCAAGCGGCGGTGATGAAGACTGGGTGCATATGCATGAAATGTTAAGTGAGCAAACACAAAATGAGCCTGAACGCCAGGGCCACGGAATAAGTCATCTAGTATCTGATTTTTCCCCGTTTTTCTTCAAAACTCTTTTTTTTTAATTTTCTAAGTTTTCTTTTCAATGTAAAAATAAATAACTGCTTTGATGCCAATTGCCCTTTTTCTCGGGCATGGTGTCCTTCAAAACAGGAAAGACCTTTTGAAGTCAACATGCATCATGAATCATGACTGTTGATTAACTGCCTTGATGACTAGGAATATGAATACAGAGTGGATCACATTTTTCTTCAATTCCCTCATGTCAACTTTTTTTTCACATGTTTTTCCATAATAACACGCTTAATAGGATGCAGGTCATGCATAGAGCTAGCAATGCCACGGCATAAATGTTTCGCATGCAGTTGCCTGCCTGCCTGTCTGCCTGCCTACATGATTTTTAAAGAGAAACACATGGTTGGTGAAAGTAATAAAATGAAATGTCTACAATATATTCAGTCGACTCCATTATTAAATTTCGTTTTTTTACTTGTTTTAATTCTAAAAGGATTTCCAGGAAGCAGCTTTCATTCGGCGCGCATGTATATTTATATATACCTATACCACTACACACCTTATAAAATAAAATGGCACGGCTCCGTTTTTTCGGCTGGCTAGTCTTAAACGGATAATGGAAAGGGAAAAACCATACAAATAGGTCTCAACTTTAAATTGGAAGATTGAGATAGCACACGAATCAAAGAGGTCATGTCATGTTTAAATAAATACCAATTTACTACGACTCTCCTATTAAATTTTCATATTTACCTACTCTCATCCATTTTCCTCCCAGCACACGTGCGGTTTTGCGAGAAAGTTGTTGAACGTTGAAAATGTCGAGGTACAATTAAAAGGAAACCTTAATTGCATCAATCCGTCGAGACAAGATAAACGCGGACATGCAGGAAATGCCACCATATTGGTAAACAAAAAACTGAAAAGATACCCGATGTACAGCGTTATTAAAATATGCATACAATATATGACAATTACGTTCGTCTTTTTCCTAACCCTCTCTCTATATATATTCCTTATGTATACACTCATGTTATTAGCCACGGGGAAATTTTCGAAGGCTGACAAGTGGGCCAGCTCCTCCCGCTTTATGAGTTATCTTTATTAAAAATCTCAAGCTCAAGAGTTACTCTGAAAGCAAACTGAGCAAATAGAGTATGGAAAATGGGAAGTCAAGCTTGCGAAAAAAAACTTCAGTCAGGGTTCAACCAAAAATCTAAATAGGGTACACAAGTAAACATACTTCATAATAAGAGTTTTTTCTCTCTCCACAACTCAAACTCATATCCCTGCTCAAGTTCTATGGAGAAAAAAAATCATATATATATTTACAAAGTCAGTCTCTGCTGTTCTCCTCATATTAAATACTGTTGCTCTCTCCGTTAGTAAACAAGGTAAATGTGTGCGTGCCTGGCTTACAATACAAATAAGTCAGGGTACACATGTATGTAGATATCACATGCACATTATCGCATCAACCCTGGAAAAGACGATGAAAAGCTTGGTGAAGTAAATTACAAACCTTTTCTCTCTCCACACAAGTTTTAGCCCAACCCCGCTCCTTTGCCTAGCGTTTTTTAGCCCTTGGGCTGAATGGGAATTGAACACGAGAAAAATTGTGCGATTCCATCCCTTCTCGTGTACTTCCCTTATTAATACTTATTCCTCCTTTTTTGCTCTCCTCGTCTCCTCTCTCTCTCTCTCTCTCTCTCTATTCAAAAGGGAAAGGAAAGCATAATGGAAGAAAGCTCAAACAAGTTTGGGTATGCCCCACAAAGAAAAAAAGGCTAATGCCTGCCACACAATTCGATTAAAAAAGCAGTCAAGCTTCAGCTTTAAGTCTTTGTGAAGCTGAAAGCTTCAAACCAAGTTTGTTTCTGAGGAACGCACCACTCGCTAAATTCGCTGAGGCAGGCAAAGATTACATTAAAGAGGGAAATCTTAATCGATATGGACTTTAAGTATGATATATATCCATTAATATGAATGAGTTGTGTACTAGTCTGAGCAGAGCAGAGAGTAGTAATACTATAGTGTGGGCTGCGAGTATATATATATACATGAGCCAGCCCAAATGCAATATGCAAAAATACTACGGGATTAATAGTGCACCCCTTTTTCTCTCCGCACTGGATGAAAGAAAATTCTCTTTGAAAGGAGTGCACACATGTCTGCTGTAGTCTGCCTGCTGCTGTACGAAGCAAAGCCAAAAAGTGAAAGAAAAAAAACGCTTAAGCTGAAATGTGCCAGAGATTGGGCAAACAGATAAAATCTTCTTATCTGATAGATTTACATGGTGTATACCTAGAAAAAACCAAAGTTATTCATGTACCTAAAGTTGCTTTGAAGTGTACTGAAAATCTCACGTTGCATGTGAGCAGGGTTTCACTAGGTGATTTTTTATATGGTTTTTTCCCGTATTTCTCTTCCAAAGTAATTCCATGTGGTGTAAAAATAAGCAGTGAGTGAGATCGGCAACAGATAAAACTTGTGGGATTTCCTTTTTACCGTCTGGTTTTGCGCTAAAAAAATTCGTATACAACGTATTTTTATTTGCAGGTGAGACTTGTCAGTCACTCAGTCAGTTGGTCTGTTTTTTCGCTATTTTTATCACTTAAATTGCTTGTGAAACTCAAAATCTCTTGGTTTCCTCCTGTGTACCGAAGGAAATTGTGGTTTCACAGAAGGGAACCTTTTTTTTTGCACAAAGTGCTTGTTTCTTTTCATCTCTTATACCCTCATGTATTTACGATATGAGTGGAAGGAGAGCTAGAGCAAAAAAAATCCAGCAACTTTGGCCAAGTTTTCTAAGTGTTTGGTTTCTCTGGGTTGGCAATTGGCAAAAATACTTTATGTATGGGAATGATGATGAATTGATATGTATAGCGTACACATGTTCTCGGCTACATGGCATGCGTACATGAATAATATATTTTGGCGTGTCTTTAGTTTTCCGGGCATGATATCATTTGCATGTATTACTTATCTGGTGTACCTTGTCAGTCATTTTTTTCATGATGAAAAAATATGATTTTGGTTTAGATATAGCAAGATTTCTTTGTGGAGCTAAGGTACACCTACGAATCCAGATCCACCGGGAGAGGCAAAATGGCAGAAAATTCAATCTGTCAAAGAATGAGTTTCTGCAGGGAGAAATGAGAAAAACGCTGGG
>JAANSN010001226.1:0-36700 GCA_036850665.1 Dicranocentrus wangi | reverse complement strand
ATCCATTTAATGCCACAACGCAGCAACAGTACAACACCAAGGTGGAGAGGAAAGAGTAGAAAAAAGAGAGAAGAAAAACCAAGTTGTTAACAAAGTTGCAAAGAATGAGGTGCACCTCTCTCTCTCCAACTCCTTTGACTAACTTTTCGACACATGTGTGTTGGGAAGACAATAAGGAGGGTAAGTAAGTAAAAAGTTGGCTCTATAATAATGTACAATACTTTTTCCCCTTGATTTTTATCCTGCTAGCTAGCCAGCTAATAATGATTACAATGCCGACAGATGAGGTACAAAGGGAAGAGGATGATGTATAAGTGTATACAAGGAGCAAATCATCTTGAGAGAGGGAACGAGTTAAGATATAATATAATATAATATGATATAGTACACATCGTCACTGCACACAAGTGCACACCTCGACCAAGATTTAAGAGCAGAAGAGAGAGAGAGAGAGAGAGAGAAAAAAAGTAATCCACCGGAGTAAAAATGCAGGAGAGTGATGCTATTAGGTTGAAAACACAAAATTATATTATCATTGTGGCACAATAGTCATTAAACGCTTAAAATTCCTGAGTGAGTAGTTCCTGTAACCCGTAACAATCACCAGGATGGTGGTGATGGTGATTCAAATCTATGACGATGGTTACTCGTGTGGGTGAACCATGTTTTCATCAAAGGAAAGGAACCACTGTCTTATTCAACTTTTTTTTAATCACATGTGCCCATTATTATTTCATCCCATTTCATTTTGTCTCCTTTTGTCTGCATACCTGAGCTTGCATACCTGAAATTGTTGCTGCATCATCAATGAACTGCGAGCGAGGAGGAGGATTACCTTTGCACACATGCGTCATTTCAAGGTAAGACCTTTGCGGATCGGGTATTCGCATAGGGTTGCGGTGTTTTTTACTTTTTCAACTCTAAATAAGTATTAATCATTCTGGGTGCAATTTCATTGGAACCGATTTCTAGCATGGAGGGGACTAATATTTACTGAAAAAAACTTTGCAACTTGGAGTATTTTTTATTCCTCTACCTAACTGACTACTAACAAGAATGTCAGCACCAGCACTCTCCTCAAGAGTTTAGTCGTCATCGTCGTGGTGGGTTTGGATGGAGAATCTGGACTCATTTTCTATCTCATTTCCTAATTATAATGTATGAAAAGCTAACCATCATCATCGCATTGCTCATCCCCTGATTTCGTCTCCAAAAACAAAAGGAGCAAATCACGCAGCGAGACTCAAAAATACTATATTACGCAGAATGCAATGCAATAATAATGCCAACATTGATGAATTTGACTACCTGTTGGCTACCTTTCTTTGCCGTTGGAAATCTCTCAAGTTGGAAGTGGTACTACCCTCTCGTGCCCACCACACAACTCTTTTTGGGGAGCTAAAAGGAAAATGCCGACAGCCGAGTGAACAATTTGGGGTGTTGTTTATTGCAAATACTTATAATGTTTAGCCCAGTGTATATTAAATACAGTGTTTCCCTTATTCCCTTGTACATTTTTTCCTTTTTTCTTTTGCCAAGAATCCCAGTTGTCATGATGTTTTCTTTAAGAATCCACTCAAACAATGATGATGATGATGTTCTCAAAGCAGAGTTCTTAAACTCAAAACGCCAGATAAAAATCAGAGAACTGGACTGGACCTATCATCGGATCAAGAATCTTTTTTTTTCATCATTATCATTTCCATCAAAAACATGGATTTTGTTTGATGACCTCAGCGGTTGCTTTGAGCAAATTACGCCTTACATACAACACAACTGCTCCGTATGCCTCCGCCACTCCAAATATGATGTACACATCACAATTTAATAATGCAAACAATAAGAGTATTAAAATGAGCCGACCGGCCGGGCTCTTGTTACGGCCGTCCGATAGAGCCTGTTGGTGTTTACGACGACGATGAAAGTTGGAGGATTTATTGACGGAAATTGTGTTGATGATGGCTGATATGTTTTATTACCGTCACGAGATAAAGGGTCATCATTTACTACCATCTCGATAGTTGCGATGATAATAATAATGCGAACCTTCAACAACACAATGAGCAATAACTGGCTAGTTTTTTGAGTGATTTCAAATAAAAAAAGTTGGGAAATGGGTAGGGAAAAAACATGAGCATAAATATAAGAGTCGTGTTGATTTTCACTGGGTTGAGTTGAGGCATAAAAATAAAATTAAAAAATCAAGTCGTTCGTTCCATGTAAAAATAACAACAAGGCATATTATCCCAACCAACTCTTCTGCTCCATGTTTTTTTTGGTGGCCCTCTGACCAATTGTGCTATGACGCTGAGCGACCTACACTTACTTACAAAATTAATCGTGAATGCATTGTTCTATCCTTGCTACATTTAAAATTACAAGTGTCAATAAACTTGTTGGAGGGAGACCGTGTGTGCGGTGGTGACACTCTGGACTCGCCATAAAAAATTGTTGTTAGCAATCAAATCAGAGAAGGGATTAGATAGAGATATGCGGTTCGTGTTTCAGCAGTAAAAGGTAATCACGAATTAGTATCTATTTGCATTTTGGCATTTCCTTTCAGGTGGGTTAAGGCATAAAAACATAAACAGCAATAAATATTACCAGTTTACCACGTCATAAACTATTATGGACAAATCGTATACAACATTGTAAATTTGTGATTGCGAGGAGTGAGGATCCGTCAGGCAGGAGGCTGCATCTTTTGTGTTGAAACAAAAAAGTATATTATTGAATAGCATAAATGCAAATGAATTTAAAGAAGAAGAAGAAGAAGAGAGAGAGAGAGAGGGAGAGAAAAAACATTTTTGCAGCATCACCAGCCACAGTGTCACGAATTTGCTTCGCTTGTTAGCCACCACCACCAGCAGGCAGAGATATTCAGCCAGAGAGAGTAGTGATGCAAATTCATAATCAGTCAGGGTTGTCCTTTAAATAATTGTGTTTCAACTTGCGCATCTAAACAAAATCCATTAAACTTGTTGTAAAAAATGCCAAAACATGTTTCTCCCCGTGTAAGGAAGGGGATTGCTGAAAAGCTGAAAATAAACATGACAAATAATAATAATATGCAGTATACTAATTATTTAAAACTATTTATTAATTTGTCAATAACCGTTGTATCAAATTTCATCTTCAAGTTTGCTATTCCTCGCGAGGGGAATTAAGTCATCTCCATGGAAGGCTGATCATCATCTTGTAAAAAAGTTCCCATAATATGTGTCGGAATTCGGAATGCACTGAACCGAAGACACAAAAATATGTTATTCAAACTTTTATACTGTAATAAAATAAATAGCGCATGAGCTAATATAAATTACAAAAACGTACGACATGCCTATGTATCCAGTATCAAAGTATACCATTTGCTTTTTTGCTGATGATGATGATGATGGAAGAGGCGAGAGTGGTTTTTGTCGCTGACCGTGAAAATGACATGATACACGTTGATGGTCGTCGTCGTCTCTCCCCCACACAACCAGGTACAACCAGAGTGTTCCACTCGACACTCGAGTAGGCATATATAGTTTGTCTTGTACAAAGCCATCAAGAGATAATGAGGACTGACACTCTCAAGATGCGCATCTCTTCATTTCAAAGGATTAATCTATGAAAGTGAAGACAAGATGTGATATTATTATGTTGTGCTGCTTGCTGCTGCTGGTGAGCAACAGAGAGAGAGAGACAGAGAGAGGGATAATGGTGATATGAGAAAGTACAAATAGCCCGACACGGCGACAAAGTAAAAAACACGGCGTTACAATGGAGGTAAAACAAAAAGTGACACAGTGCTGGAATTACGCTATTACTACTACCCTTTGAATGTAAAACATGACAGATTATAAAGCCACTCACTCAGTACGGCTGAGAGTCGACGAAGGAAGGCTGAGGTTGAAGCTGCTACACCTTGGCGGTTCGTTTGTCGTGGGCAGTCATGCATCCCATGTCTGACTTGATGCAGGCATTCCCATTCAAAATGTATGTTTAATGGAGCCACTAGCCAGACCCACTTTGCAGTACAACATGGCAGCGAAAATAAAAACTCCAAGTAGTAAAAACCAATGGTGGTAACCAAACACCGACACCGAGGTGTCTTTTTTGATGATGACCATCTGATGACTGATCTTCATTTTGTCACCAGAGTTGGATAACAAATTACAAAAAAAGGTCGTCATTAGATTTGTGACTTTTTTTTCTTAAAAATCATGTTTTCCCTTCTGAGATTACCTTTTAATTTATTGTGTGTGAAAGTGATGTCCGTGTAATTCCAGGCATTTTTATTATATTCCTCTATAGCAAAGCGTTAAAAAGTAAGTTTTTGCTTTAAAATCAAATCACACCACTCACTCGCTCGACTCGACTCCACACGCATTGTCCTCGCTCAAGTCATCCTGACTGACTCTATTTTCAACTCATATGAAAACCTTCATTATTATTATACGAACTCTCTAGCAGGAGAAAACGAACAAGACATAAAAAATACAAGGAAAAAGGAATATATATATATATCTTAAGCGGATTTTTTTTCTTCTTTCTTTGCCTTTTTGAAAAGTAAGACGTATTCTAGTTTTTTTCTTCTTCTTCTTCTCTCCCATCTCTTCTCCGCTGCTCCCCCCAAGATCACCACCGTGAGTAAATAACTTTTGTAAATTAAATGGGATTAGATTAAAAAGGCAACAAGTGGGATGCCGGAGGGTGATATAAATAGAAAAAGGCAAATTGCGTTACGGGTTTTTACCGCACTCAGTAGAAGAATACATTATATTTTACACAAACATACAGTTAATAGTGCACAAAACTTGTACCTGCCTGCGCCTAATAGCAAAACCACATAACTAGCACTAGTTATTTTGTGCTGATAGAAGTGTGTCCATCAATAAACCAACCAAGTCTGTGCTCTCTCCTCTCATCATCCTCATCACCATCACCATCATCTTACATTCCCCATAATAAATCCTCTTACAACATACGAGTGAGTGAGTATATGTACATGTATGTATATTCCATTTTGCAGGTGATTGTTGGAAATGGGGAAAAAGAGCCTAGCTTCTAGCTTTTCTTTCTCAATGAATCCCATTTATCGCATGGCCAGCATTATAATATACATATACATACACTATTGATAAAAAAGTTTACGACGTTGTCTCCCGCTGCTTAAATGCCATGCAACCTGTTAAGCAACCCATTTGACAAGACATGGCCAACTTTATTGTGAAAAGGGAAAATTGGTAAATTCATTTTCTTAACTAGAACTCTACTCTAACTCTTGTATTTCTCTGCGTTTGGTTGAGCAAGGGCGAGTGAGTGAGTGAGTGAGAGAGAGAGAAGCGGCATCGGCGGTGGTTGGTGTCCACCGCGGATTGTTGTATAGATGTAGTAGTAGGCTTGCTCGCTCACGCTCTTTAATTTCGTCTTTTGAGAAGACAAGCAAACGATTAGAATACTTGAGGGCATTACAAGTTCATCGTCCAACTCCTCATGAAAGGCATAAGAAGAAGAAGAAGAAGAAGAAGAAGGTGAAAAAAAGCAAGCGATAAGATTACTTCTGCTACCTGTCCTGCCTAGTCCGCTGATTGCTCTGCTACCACTTGCTCTTGCCATCATATCATCATCATGATGATGTAGCTGTAGCCTCTTTTGTAATAATATTGCTTTTGTACACATTCCTAAAATGCGCCGAGTAGAGGTACGAGGAAAATAAAAAACATATCAGAAATTTAGTTAGCGTTTATAGTTTAGTTAGATCCGTGTGTGTGTGTGTGTGCTCAGCTCACTGCTCATCAGGTCTTTCTCTCCCTCATTGTAAGTTTTTCTAGATTGAAGAAAAAGAGGTAAAAACTCTTGAAAAGGACTTTTTTCCGAGTTACGTTACTTCTTCTTCATTTTCTTGTTGCAGTTGCAACTCTAAATGCTCTCTCCTCATCCATCTTCCGCTGCCTCTCATTCTGATTCTGGGGAAAAAATGTATGCAAAACATGTTGAAAAATCATCAAAAACACATCCTCGGCGAGAAATTGGTTGAGAAAAAAGGTGCAGAAGAGAAGTGTAGAGAGTAGAGATGTAGAGAGGCATCATCATCATGATGTATATATACCACCTCTACAACACACATTCATGGAGTTTATATATACGTTTTTTACATGAAAAATGGTATATACCTACAAGTCAAGCCAGAAGATAGCCAGGTACACCGAATTGGACGAAGATCTTCTTCTCTCTCTTGCTGGTATAACGAAAGTGGAAAGGCGGGCGGTATTCTTCGCTCACCGAGAGAAAAAAAGAGCCATCAATGCGTGATTACACTTCTAACAACAATTCGCACCTCACCTCTTTGAGAAATGCCGACAATCCATCCCCCAAAACACACCTGTTCTCCTTACACCTCTCCGCGATCTTCTTTACTTACTCAGAGCTCAACTCAACTTGCCTCAATCCAAAAACTTCCAAACATCATGTTGGATGATATGATATGATATGATGATGGTGATGATGATGATGCCCAATCTATATAGTTTAGTTGTGTTGTGTGTGCTCGTCCTCGTCATTTTTCCTCTGTTTCTCTCTCTCTCTCTCTTCGGCAGGATCATCTAGTACGAACGAACGACGGCTAGCTAACCTTTAGCCAAAAGAACTCTCTTTTAAATGGTAAATAAGTACGGAGGGATTCCTAAGGTGGTTGAGTGAGGATTGAGAGAAGAAGAACTTGCGCTCATGTTTTATTGTTGACTCCGGTCCTCCTTTTCAACTGCCTTGTTTATAACGAAGCATCATCAACCGGTGGACGATGGACGAGCGAGAGAGCCTCAAAGTCAGCAAACAATCTTTAAGTGAAAAAAACATGGGAATAAACAGCAAATTTTCATCTGTATTTTCTCACTGACGAGCGAGGACGACGAGCAGCCAGGCCAGGAGGATGATAATAACATGTCAAATCCTTCTATTGGCATCCCGGCAGGGGAAGCATTGACGGGGATGTTAAAAAGCAATCTTATATACCCATAAAAAACTGCCGTAATGATTCCATGTGTACACATTAGTGCACCCATTTGCTCTCCCATAAAAACTATAATATTATCGTTATCGGTTCACGGTTTATTTCATATATTTCATATATATGAGCTCCTACAATAAGCTAGTCCCCGCTAACATATTACATCATGTTATCATCATCAGCATTTCGTCCATCTGCTCTGACCAGTCAATTAACTGACTAGTGGGCACACGACGTAGCCGATCGCGAATCCGCGATGAGCATGTCGTGGGAGTAGAATTTGGCATTATTAGACCTGAGAGCAATTACTCCTATTTAGCGCAAAGTGGCGTGTGGATACTGTGGATTGTGGATATAAAAGTTTGCATGTGAAGCTATAGTTGATATTATTACATATATAGTGCGCCCAACATTATTCTGCCTCTTTGGAATAGGCTGGCTGATGGCTGGTTGATGCTGATGCTCATGATGATGATCATGTAGTTAATTAAAGGAGAAAATATAGTGCGTTTCATTTCATATCAAGTTCCTTCCTTCTGAGCAAAAACCGTCGTCGTTGCTTGACTTTTTTATATTGTTGTGTAATCCTTAGGGAATCATGCTTTACTTGTTCGTCCTACTGCTTATGTCTGTCTGCCTGCCGGCGAATTCTTATTGGCAGGTTGAGAGCAGCAGCAGCCCAGGAGATAGATGAGAAGAAAAATTCAATATATTTATATGTGATATGTGCCCAGAGTGGAAGTCATCACCTGTAATCAGCAGAACAGTTCTCGCATGATTAATTCCCTTTCTTCTCTCGATTCTCCTCTCCTCTTTATGGCCATCCATACGGCCTGATTATGGTGTCCATCAGGTTTGTCATATTGTTGTGGGGATGACATGACACCGTGAATGCGGACATGTCCAACCAAATGATCCTCATCCATCCGCTGGTTTTCCCCTGGTGCAACAGTCGAATAATGGAATTCCCTGCGCCAGTTTCCAATGATGCATGATGTATAATCTCAATCCCCTCTCCTCCAAATAATCCAAAACTCTTCAACTTTGTTAAACGGATCCCATTTTAGCTTGTCGTTTTTTTATTGGAAAGTTAAAACTCATCTCGACGAAGGGTATTTTCATCATCTCATTGTTTTTTGAGGGTATTACAGGAGGGCTATACTTATTAGTTATGTTGATGGGGAGAAGTGCATTCAAAAAGCTTCATGTAGTAGTACTCGTCGTCGACACGGATGTGATTATCATTAGTGCCCTGGTTTCAACAAAGCCATGAGATGATCATTTTGTCTCTATCAAATCAGCAGCAGGATCTGTCAAGAAACCACGTGTTTTCACTCGCCGTAATGTTCTCTCTATTTTGGATGTCTATCGATGATCCAAAGCTGTCTGGCACCACAAGCATTACATCTTATTACAAGCAATCACATAATCATTCCACAATCAAATCCAAATCATCACAAAAGCCGACAAGGCTCCGACTACTCATCAGTTACGAACATGCATGATCTTGTAATCATCCAACTTCTCATCGGGTCGAATAAAAAAATGAGGCAGAGTGAGTGGTCGAGATGGAGATGAGAAGAAGGATGGAGGATGCCTTCGGTCGGAGGAAGAGCGGTCATAGTCATACACGATTACTTATTATACAACAAGAAAGGAGCTTACTACTCTTCCTTTCAATAATCCCTATAATCCCTTTGTACTTGATCCTGAACGTCGCCATCAGTCACTGGATCCACGATCCACGAGAGTGGTGGACCTTTGCCAAATGGAGCTAATCAATGATTGGAATGATGAATGATACACGTGCTTACTTCAGGGTGACTCGAATTCCTATCGCCAATAATCCTGAGGATTGTTCCAAGTAGAAGCCAGTTTTTTTCCCTTTTTCACCATTCGTGCAAAGACAATTTTTCCTTGTAAAAATGAGTTTAAACCTTATTACTAACCAAAAATTCTTGGTGCCCATACAAATCCCTTTGTGGACTAATCTCCGCTTCAGATAAAATGAGAAGAAGGAGGAGGAGGGGGAGCATGGGGTTCGGCGGAACAAAGGGTAATTACTTATTATGCGTAATGTGTCGGCATTTACAACAATTAATTTGACTCATTTAAATTAATATATTATATATATGTTTCCAAGTACACCCGCCCGCACTTTTTATTCTATTTCCTTCTTCTTTTCAATTGTAGCCAGTCAGACATCTATAAAGCGAGCTGATGATGTTGTTGTTGTTGATGATGATGATGATTCTTGCTTTGATGAATAGATCTTTCGCTGGTCGCACAAGGAAAACGCTATTAGTCACTACATGATCCAACAGTGCAACGTAATGGTTCATCCTGTCAGCAGGCACTGGGATTCATGGGGTCCTAAATAATAATGCATAAAAAGAAGCCTTACGTCATTCTCCGTATTGACATGGGAAATGAACTTGTAAAGTCAACCAGGCCCAGTCAAAGAAAGCCTTAAAGCTCCATTGAATTCCTCCTCTCTGAGTCTGAGCATTGTGGAACACATATTGGAAACTGAAAATGTCTTTGGTGAGCAGAGTGTTGCTTCTTGTCTAGATGATGAACATGAGGCTGAGGAAAAAATACATATGCTTAACGCAATAACTTCAAAAAATCCATACTGGGCCGACCGCAGTGCCATTATGTCTCTCCACAACGGTACGATTACACAATCAACTTGAAATGATAACATTACATGATCATCTCAATTTGTCAGAGAGAGAGAGAGAGAGGAGAAAGAGAACCATTTCTTTTTTCTAATGACTGATTGAGGCATCTCTCGCGTCGTCCCTCAGCCTGGTTACTCTGTCGACAGTTTTATACTGATGATGATAGCCATATAAAAATAGGTATATGCGCCTGAGATTATTATTATTCTTCATTTTTTGTTGATGTCTCAATAGTAGGCGAAAAACATGATTTCGTCATTGTTGAGTCCGCCTTTGCGTTATATTTTTTTGTAAAAAATAAAAAAATAATGAATTGAAATTGGATATAATAAGTGTATATCTTCAATTCAAACATGGTTATCAAAGCTTCCGCTCTCGCCCCATGTGTCACCAGAGGACAATCACTCAATTTTCTTTAGCAGCCTTTAATTTCCATTTTTTTTTCAGGATGAGAAGCAAATTTGGAATGGGAAAAAATAGAAATAAATTATATGCAAGCAAGCAAGCAAGCACACAAATGTAAATCATAAAAATAATAATAATAATGACGATGATGATGATGATGGAATGGAGGAGAGCGAGCTATGTCGACTTTTCTTTTGTCCTCCTTTAAATTGACTAAAAAATGAATAATAATAAATGAATGAAAATAAGCAGAGTTTTGCAGAACTAATTTTTATTCACCTAACAGCGGTTGTTCTTCCGCTTAATTTCCATCTGAGCAAGTTCACTTTTTATTATCTAATTTATTCCCTACTGCAAAAAAAGTAATACAGACAGAGACTTCAGCCTTATTTTTCATTTTTAATTTTTATTATTTAAACATTTGCCTGACACAGCAAATTTAGTTGTAGATGAAATCAATTAATTAAAAACCTTTTACAATGCATGCATATATTTTAGTACCTGTCTGAGAAAATCGGTTGCTTGCAAACAACAATACAAGCTTTTTAGAAACATGTAATTTATAGTGCCACTGCTGTAGTCATCATGATGAGCTAATTCCTTGCAAAATGCTCCACCAAAATAAATACTCCTGTAAAAAGAAGACATACCGCTTTATTATTAGTTGCTGGAAAGACTGCTGCTGTTGCTGCTGCTGCTCCCAAAGTAAGTCATATTTTACGAAACGACACTATCGCAATAACTGACGCTTTTATGATGAGGTGGTGTGGTTGTCTGCCGGAGCAGCTCCTTGAAATTTTTTCGCCAGACTATATAAGCAAATAATAAAATTGCAATCTTTTAGTGCAAACAAAGTTGTATGCAAATGCAAATAGCCGCTCGCACCATAAATCAATACAAGTCTGTCATATGGGTAGAGCAGGAGAAGGAGAGGAAAATTAGCAAAGCAGTCAAACCAAAGTGGAAAAGTAGCAGTAGTAAGTAATAACACCAGAGGATGAGATGTGATGGGATGAGGAGAAGAAACCACCCATTGTAAAATAAAAACGGATTTTTATTGCCAGCAGTTAGTTATACTTTTTTTCGCGTATTGATGAAACAGCCCCGACAACGCAACGTAACGCCATTCAGACTCAGTTTAATAAGCTCTCGCTCCTGCTTGTCAATTCGTATGAATTAATTTGTGAAAAACATTCCCATTAGTGCAATAAATATGCTGACGGTGGTGTCAAACTACTTATATATATATATATATAGGTGTGTTATGCACATCATATCATCTTCTTAAGAATATATATGCATCGCACGACGACAGCGTAACCCAAGTGAGTAGTACTAACTGCATTGCTATGTCGAACCGTTTGCTGCATACTTTTTCCCACATGAAAGAATGCATTTATTACACATATCGGCCGCATTTTTATGTCGGATATTACAATTAGAGTAAAAGTGTTGGAGAGGATGGCATCCTACAAAAAAAAAGATATATTATTCATATCATGTTTTTTCATAGAGGAAGTTTTCAGAGGGGTATATGAGTTCTGTTCCTATTACTACTACCCATGCAGCTCACACAGCTCCACCACCACCGACTTAAAATAATAGAAATGAAAGATCACAAATTTTTCGTAGAGTTGAATTCTGAATGCCCAATATGTACATATCGGCTTTCCTTTGTGGAAGGGAAATGATTAGAGGTAATTACAGGGAAAAGCGAGCCGACGAGGAGCTTCTGAAGCCGCATCACACATGGAAAGAGGTTCAAACAACACCAGTTTTTTTATTATTATTATATAATATGTATACATTATGGTTGGTTTTCTTGCTCGCAGCTTTTTTCCACCTTTTATTTCTTTCATCTACTTACATGCTCACATATTAAGACTTAAGTAAGCCCATTCCTCCTGCCTGCCTGCCTGCCTGCCAGCCTGGTGTAGTATCCAACAGAGAGTGAGTCAAGAGCATTTTGTATCGTGCTAACGCCAACTCTCTCTATAAAACACTTCTCTCTCCGACGTCGACCATCTCTCTCTTTTCGCATTACATATGCACACCGAGAGCAAAGAGAAGAAGAAGAGAGAGAAAAAAACGAATGAAACGAACGATGAGGTGGATGATGATGATTACAGCCAGGATGATATAGTAAGGTAGATATAAAGATGACTCTAAGGTAGGTATACTATACCTCAAGAAGTGTAATCCAACATTTTTTATTCATGTGGCGGAGGAAAAAGAAGACAGTCGGATGAGCATTTGACTACATCTCTATAAAGGCCACACACAAGCTACAACTTTTGAAAAAAGAGACCGGCTCTACTTACTCACTTAGATGGACTCGCACTGCACGCATGATTACCACTCCTCTCACCTCTTTTCCATTCAACAGGGTTCTCATCATCATCATTTACAACAACAGGCTCATCATATCCTCCCCGACTTTTATTATATTTCATACAGGATTCCCTTCTTATTCGTCAGGTAGAAGAAACTAGCCTAAATGGACAGACAATCCTGCCTTTTCTTCTTGTTGTTGAACCAGCTCACAGAGTTTCAAAGGGATGGACAGCAGCAGCGTAAAAAGCAGCATTTCCTCGATTGCATTAAACACAGCGTTTTATAACATTGTATTATAGCATCGCACACACCACCTCTCTGTCTTCTTTACAATGGGGAAAAATCCTGGCTGCATATTTATTACATGATGCATAGTTGAGTGAGCTTCACTGGAAAGACCAGTGTGGTGCTATGTGTATGTCGCTCAGGTGTATTTTTGATGCATTACATAACACCAACCCGACGAGGATGATAATGATTTTTTGCCTATATCTTTTGTGTATGTGTCTGAATGAGTGCACAAGTTGCACTTCTCCGCTCCACCGCCGCCGCTACACTATGATAAATACATACATGGAAAGGGTTGCGGGTGGTGTGAGTTGCATGCCGGATATCATGATAAGATGATGATGATCACACGGGCGTATTAGCAATAGTGAGACTGAAGTGAAGTGAGATGGGCCATAATATATAGGTAGGTAGGTATATACTCGTGGATATCGTGGAGCCCAGTTGAAAGATGGGAAGCTTTCAGAATATAATCATCATCTCTCAAGATTTCATCTTCTTGACGCATAAAACAGCAGGTATGAATTGGAAAAGAGGTGTTGCATCTACATTACATGGAGTGGCAGCGACACAACAGGTTTACTTTACTCATCATTCCCTTTCATTCCAGGATTGCCCGACAGTTTAAAGATTATATAGTTCCCTTTGATGAAGCTCATCCGACTGACTCTTGTTGTAATAGGAGAATGAGCACCTTCCCTTCTTGCTGGACTGGATATCGACATGGATGGGCAAGGAGAGTAGTAGTTAGTTGTAGTGGTAGTACTTAGTACAAGATAATATGTGTTGGTTCTGGACTGCCCGGCGAATTAAAAGACATCTTCAACATGTTGCCTCTACTACTATACACTATACACATAGTGGTGGCGGTGGTGGAGTGAATGAGTACAAAAATTAGGATTAGGAAAGCCTTTTTGTTGGCTTTTATATGGGGACGCGGAGGCAGACACACACGCGAGCACCTATTATCACTGATATTACTCTTTGGTTATATACTCCTCGACCGCTTTGTAAAGGTAGGTGGTAACGTTATGATGGAGCGAGATAGAGAGAGAGAGAGAGAAGAAAAAAAAATTAATGATGCACGAAACTATTAGAATATAAGAAGTTTGTACATTTTATCTCATCTCTTATTTCCCCGTCATTCCGCTTTGTCGGTATGGATCCCGTGCACACACATGTATAACAACAATAAGCAATAAGCATCAACAAACACCAATAAAAGTCTCTTAAATTTTCTCTCAAAATTACTCTTGTCTTTTTCCACCTTCTCCCGTGAGCTGATGTAGTTACTGGTATTGTGTTCGGACCCATGTAATCCCCACGACTGTATATCTATCTAATCTCTCTCTCTCTCTCTCTCGCTCATTTTGCCTCTTCGTCGCTATAAAGGCAAGGGCTCCTGCTCCTCCGTTGCTGCGTTGCTCTGTGGTCCAAAACGTGTTGAAGGTCTTGATGTGGTGCAGGCTGGTCTGTTCTGGTGGAGGAGGTGGCGGCGGCGCATGGGAAAAAGAAAAGGAAATATTTGTGAAAGGATGGAGATCGTTTGTGATACGACTCTGTGTAGTAAAATAATTATTATTACATTATCTTTATTATTGCTTAATACCTCTCCAATAGCCCTCAGAAACATCAATTTTGATACAAATTGTCAGTAAATGTCACCATTATTTTTAAAACTCCATTTTTTACACCACCTTGGTTTTTTCCACCCTTTTTCGTAAAAAAGGAAGAAGACGAGGTTGTTATTACGTAAGTGCAGGCAGAGAGCTATCATTCATTCGGGGCATTCTTACGAGATGAGAGAGCGGATGTTGCACTGGTGATATGATGGGAAAAGTGTTTCTTTCCGCCCCACAGATGTACATATATATTGGGGTTGACAGTTGATATGACAGATATGTTTTATTCTTTTCTCTTTTTGATATTGCCCTAGACTTTTTTAGTACACAGCTTCCAACTGCTTATTTTCAGTTTATTTTTTTATAAACTGGATCGACTCGACTTTCATCGCCGGTTAGACTTACATTGGCGAGCTCGTATTACCCACAAGAGAGGGTTATAATTGGCACATGGATTTTGCAACAATTTTTTTTTTGACAGAAGGTTGGGTGCAACCAAGGAGTGAGTGAGTGGGTGCCATCAGGTGCACACAAAAATCTTCTCTCTCTCTCTCTCTCTCTCTCTCTCCAGCTCTGCAATTATTATTATTATTCCATATATACCTAGAGATTAGTATTAACAGGGGATTTTAGTATGTTCAATAACGTTGTTGGTGGCATGTGTTCCTTTTTAGTTCCATGTTCACCATTCTGTTTATACACAAGTCATGGTTGCCTAATTTATACGTGAAAAAAGAAGAAATACGAGACCTATAAATTAAGTGGGTCGGAGCAAAGCGAAACAGGGGATCGTTGTATATATACGATATATATATATATCGTATCATATTATTATTACCTATTTTCTGCTAACTGACCATACGTCTGCTATAAAACAATGAGGATTTTCCTAAACGTTCTATAATATGGAAATGAGGTATGTAAATGTAAAATGGGTATTTTAAGTTCATCATCTGCAATATATATATATATATATATATGTATGAATTTTCCTGTAGGTGTTGGTGGCTCATGTGAGCCTGATTTTACTTGGCTAGAGTCTACCAGAGAGTGTCTAATTCAGCAAATAAAATTATAAGTTGAGCAGGAAATTGTTGCTGTTTTTTTCTGTAAAAAAATATATATCTATTTCATACGCTAATTAAAATATTGCTACTGGCTGACATTTCAACCCCACGCTCGCTCGCAAAATGCAAAGAAAGCCGGAAACTCCCAACGACGCATTTTATTTTGTTTACTCTACTTAAAAGGTCATATAAATCCCATGTATACAAAACAAAATGGTTGAGATTTTGAGGATAATTTAACGACTTCAACTATTTACACCGTTAGAAAGCAAAGTTAGAAGTCCATTGCAAGCTAATTCATCATTATCACCCTTGATGTATCACCAAAAGAAAAAAATGCAAAAAAAACTACAAACGAGCTAAATAAAAAATGATTGCGAGAATGAAAAGCAAATTGCATTTTGCAACAACTCTCTACGTACGTACGACACCAATCTTCTTTTTCTCCCTGACTCTCTGACGGGATCTAATCCGGTTCTCCCATTTTTTTTATATTACACGAAGAAAGCTGGCTGGGTTCTATTACGCGAATAGAAAAATTGACGGATACGTGACTTACGTATATCGTGTTTTGCTCACCGTCTCATCATCATCACTCATTCAAAATCTGTTTGACGAATGGTGAACAAATCTATGGCTGAACTCATCCCGTCCACCACGGGCACTCATGGGAAAAAGGAGTGCACTCATTGGTGGCGATCATCTCTTCTCTAATAATGCAAAGTAACAACTCTGATCTGTCAGTGGTCGAAAGATGATTAATTGCTTTCGCATTATTTGTTCCAAATTAGCAGCAATGAAGTTTTCGCACTTTTTCCCCTTCCCCGGCGACTACTAGTACTAATTGGAGCGCTGCTGCACTGGTTGCGTCTCTTTTGGCTGACCAAATTTATATTTAAATATTAGGGGATTGCTGTGGTGGTGGTGGTGGTGAGGTCCTTGTTGCATCTCACGTTTCGCCGGCCCAAACGACTACCATAATTGGGCTGATTGGAGTGAAGTGAAGTACAACACGCTACTACTAAATTTGTTTGCTGTTGTTGAAATCCTATATGCAATAAATAGTCATACCCTACTACTACCACCAAAATATAAGCATTTCTTCACATTTCACCATACCGTGTCGAATTCCCCACATCATCAGCATCAACATCATCCCTGATCCACTGCCACTTTCATAAACACTAAAAAACACGCTTCCACTGCTTGATATATGTGCAACATAAGTATTATGTATATATATAGCGACCATGCAATCATGAATGACTAGCAGAATATATTAGGTATATGATATGATGTACGAGCGAGCAATACTATTTTTTCTCCTGGGAATAAATAGCTGCCATTTATTACGTCAATTTTCCTCCCTGCCCTGCGCTGAATGTAGACCACAGCAACAGTTTCTCCTCTCCTCAAAACTATTGAAATCTGACCCGGTTGAGATACCATCAATTTCTTTCCCGACGACCTATTCACCACCACCACCACCACCACCAGACGATAATCATTGGAAAAGCGGAGGAGAAGAGAAAGAGATGTGTGATGTGGTGTTCGAGAGTTCATCCGCTTATTAGTCATTGGCTCTGCTCTATCAAATTCCATAAAACCAGATGAAAGCCTCTGATGAGAAACGAATGGAAAAGGTGAAGATAAAAATATGGAATGGAGTGATGGTGGTGCACATACTCTGGATTTTTTCTCTCTCTCAAGATCACATTCATCTCCGACTCAACTCTTAAGCCTCATAAAGCAGTGCTCATTTAAATCGAGGAAATATATATATATATATATATATATATGTTGAAAAGGAGAGTAGGGAGCTCGTCGGGGAAGAGAAGAAGAGTATAGGGAATGCCGTGCTAATATTACGAAGGAGTCGAGTCGCCTCCTCTCAAAGAAGTAGTTTGTCTTACAGAAGAAGGAAATTGGTTTCGCTCGAACGAGTGTGCGACTTCTCGACGAGCCAACAACAACATTTGCGGCTCTTTTTCCACATCATGTTAATCTATCCTTGTTAATTTATGTTGGACTAACAACGAGTTGCATTCTTTAATCTATATTTATTTCCACCACATTACTTTAAAACTTTTTTTTTCACAGTGGAAATGCGCTGCTCCTCTTCGTTTTCTTCTTCTTCTTGGACGACTAGCTATCCAAAGAGAAGAGGGCAAGAGGGCTGACTCTCTTCTTCTAAAAAGACACAAACACAGGACCATTTACTTACTTTGCGCAAAGTTTTCCTAACTAAAGGAACCGTGTCTCCTCTGATCATGCCCAACCGTAAATATTCTTTTTTCCATATAAAACGAAATGCACAGGAGAATGAATATTATATATCTTCCTTACAAAGTGAAACTGACTGGCTGACTAGTTGACTAATATACCAAAAAAAAGTTGTGAACTCTCATCTTGCCCTCAGCCCACATTGCATTGTTGTTGTCATCCCTTAAGCACCATCATATCATCATCATCATCATCGTGGTCGTCGGTCCTAGTCAACTTGTGTGTTGATGATCGTCGTGGAGCAATGTGTCGCGGTGGATATCTACCACGAAATTGAGCCTTCCTTTTATATATTTTCCCTTTTCATTCATACAAGAAGAAAAAATGTGTGCTGCTGGTCTGGTGTGCACTTATTTATGCTTCACGTGAAGGGAAATGCTCCTTGAGATGCACACATCACAAATCAGACTTTAAAGCTCGAAAGAAATCCACAACCTTGTCTTGTTGCCTCTCCGAGAGGATAAAGATGGGATGGTAAAGCAAATGAGTGTAATAATAATGTGATCCTGATTAGCTATATAAAACGATGTGATGTTTCTACTTAGCTCTCAACTCAACTAAAAACTCACGGCACATATATATATATGCACTTACTTACAAACTGTCGCCTTCAACCATCCTTTCCCCCTTTCGAACATTACAGTACAGCAGACAGCTCATATTGTACACAGTCAGTCTGCTGCTCTCTATTTCAACTTATTATAAAACACTGCTGCTGCTGCTGCTGCATACCCGTCTGGTCACTTTTTCTAATTAGTTGGCGTAATTATGACAGAAAAGACGACGGCGACAAGTGATGCCATAAATATATTGCGAATTGCGTGGCTGACAACACAAAGTGTCTCATTATCCTCACCATTTCCTTTGTGATGTCGGGGGGAAAATCAGGGAATCTCCTGTCAACTGGGTTTGGGTTGCTCCTCTTGCTCGTCCTCATCACTTCTTGATATCTATCCACATGCATTTAAGCAAGCATTTATTTAAACGTGTTTTTACACATGTTTTTTCGAAAGCTAAAATCTAATTGGTTCCGTCCTCTACGACGAAATGATCCCCTGCAAGGGAAACTACGTATGTACTTATAAGTAATGCTAATAACAGCAATAAAAAATATTAATATGAAATCTTGCTCCCATTCCCGACATCTAATTCCCCCTCATTAACATCTACATAACAATAAAATTATCCTATCAAGTCACCCAATTAATTCAATCTTATTACTTTCTTTATTGCCCCGTTAACAGGATGCGGCGGACTGGTCTCGCACTTCATCACACTCGCTAAAAAAAAATTAAATCGATTATACAAGCAAGTCGGCGGCGGGGCTGACAATTGAGGAGCTCTCTGGCTATTCCCGTTGTTGTTCTTATATGGGATCACTACTATCTTTCTCCACTGCAACAACATCATACATATTATTATCAAGTTGCAATTTTGCGATTAGAAACTAGACAGCTCTCGAGCGAGATGATTTGCAATCGTCGTTAATGAAGGAATGCAGCAGAGAGTGCAGAGGAGCATAATCAAGTGCTGCTGCGGCAGCGCAGCACAACAATAATAACTACAGTTTTGATCCCTACTTTTTTCTTTACCAGAGATCCTCAGACCCGATAAGTTTGCTACAGAGGCAGGCAACGCAGCAAAAAGATGAAGCCGGAAAGCGGAATTACTGATATCTGGAAATGAGCCATTTGATAAAGCACATTAATCTTGAGTTACCCAACAACGTAAACCTTTTTTTGAAGTGTTGTTTTCTTGCCACTTACACTTTCAAAATGCAGCTTGGAAATAGTTCAGCTCGCATCGTCAGTCAGTCAGTCAGTCAGTTTATCCTACTTGAATAAACTTGTTGTCGCTTCATCCCTTTACTACACGGTCTATATGTAAAACTTTGCTTCGTCGTCGTGCTACATTTATTCCACATGTGCGTGTTTTCCTTTTCCTTCCTTCCTTCCTTTGCAGAGAGCTGCGAGAAATCAAGGGGGAAGAGGAGAGGGCTTCTCAAAGAAAGAATTTTTTTTTTAGCTATGCCTTATTTCCTATGGGATAACAATAGCTTCCTTTTTACATTTTGACATGTAATGTGCACCGTTTTATGAGGCATGATTAGTCATTCCGTACACACTTGTCATGGCGCCTTCAGAATGACAAAAATAAAACATCATGTTCGATAAATGGGATGTGATCTCTGAGTAAATATATATGGGAATATATAAGAAAAATCACGCCGGAGAGAGAGAGGTGGGATGGTGGGAATCTCATTTGTAAGCAAGTGTAGGAAGAAAACCTCTGACGTTCCTGGACTTGCTAAAAATACACAACTCGATCGGGGTGTGGCATTTACCAGAATTATTCGCAGTCTATTCTTGACTCGTCGGCCGGCGCTATGGCGGCGGTGTGGTAGGTATAAAAATGCCAATACCTATAATGAATATTCTATTACATCCGTGGCCATCCAGGGATTTGGTTTCCTAACCACTCCATATCATGTTGTATGCAAAACTTCTCCAGCAAAAAGTAGTTCTCAAATGTCTCATTTATCTGGGAAAAATTATGGGAAATTCATGGCATCTTCCATGGTGGGGGTCATTTTCTCCCCAAACTTAATACAGGAAACCTTTGTGGTGGTCTGCTTTGGACTTGCGGTCTAATTATGCACACATTTCTCCATTTTTCGCTACTAAATGCAAAAAGTTCCTTTAATTTATATTTCAAATAGATGGAAAATATTTTATGATATCGTGTGCTACTGAAACGAAACGTTTCCTCAATTTCAAGTAAGTATTTATCATCAACTGTGCATGTTGTGACGGCTGCTGGTGGCGATATATGGGAATAATGGCAAAATTAAAAAAAAAATACGCAAAAATCAAGACAATTTCGAGAGTATTATAATCGACGTTGAATACACTTTTTATTTTTTAATGCTTACACACAGTGGTGACAGGACCATCACAATGGAATTTAATGAATAATACACGAATCATTAATTATTATGATAGTTAAATTATTGTTTTTTGCAATTTTTTTTCCTCTAGTGTAGATGATGATGATTAACAGTAGTAGTTCCGTACTCAACTCTTAAATCCCAGTAGTAGTATATAACTACCTACCTACCTACCTACAACTAAAAAATGTTACACTTTTTATAACTTGTATATATCGACATAAAATGTTTCCTACGAGGATAATAATACTGATTGGTGGAGACCAAATTATAAATAGGTAGAATACATATTATATACAATTACACACATTACAAAAAAATTATTCACCTTTAACATTTTTTCTACTTTACAGATTCACAGCAGCAATATATATATATATACCTAGAGGGGGGAAACCTATATAGTCGATGATAATGAATATTATAACGATATAACGATACAATAATATATATGTAGAATATTATTATATATATCTTAGCAGGGTTTCTTTTATATTGGCAACATAATTAACTAACGTTTCACTGGCTACTTTTCGTTTTATGTTTTATTATAACATCATGTTTGATCTCTCTCTCCTTTTTTCATGGTCGCGGTCGGTCGTGGTGATGTGATCCCACCCATATATTCCATATTCCATTACCAGTAAATTCCACATACGATTGATACGATATATTATTTTCTTTCTCTCTCTCTCTCATATAATGCCAAATGCGATTGCTGTTAAATGTATTTGTGTGTGATGATGATGTTTCCAGCCAAAAAAAGAAGGAAATCTATGAAATTCAGTATTTTGGATTATTATAACGATATGAGCGAGCCTATATTGATTACTACTTTCCCCCCACTTTGATAGCGCAGATACAAATTTACAAATCTGCTCCTTTCACCTTTTCGAATTGTTCAAAAGCACACGCACTTGCATGCACTTGCACCGCGTGAACCACACCAATTTTAGCTTTTTTGTGAAGCTAAGTATTTCGATACTTTTTTGTTTTAAAATATTACTGTTGTCGTCTTTCTTATTATGTTGCATTTAGATATTTTCCCTGCCTCTTTGAAAACGCTCTGGATATACTCTATCCTATACCCTACCTAATATATACTTATACTTTATACACATTAATACAATAGTTTTTTTATGTTACTCGATGATATATATATATATATATATATACTTCCAAAAAAATGTACATTTAGCTGTAGTAGATAGGACGAACGACTAATTGAAAAGTATACGTTGTATATATATATATGTATGTATGTATGTATGTATGTATGTACGCAATTAATTGTAGTATATTATATTAACGTCAGGTGCTGGATTTATGTATACTTGCTTTTTTCATCTACTTAAAGGTTATATAGCTATTTGGTTTTGTAATATAGTTTGTTTTAACACAATAAAGTTTTCACCAACTACTGTATTATTTTTTAGAAACCAACAAGACAACTCTTTCCGGCAACTGCAACGCAACTGATTTTTTGTAGTAACACATATCATCATAATAATATTATATCGCTCTCCTTGTCTCTCTAATCTCTCTACTCTAGAAGCTTTATACAGTTTATATGTACAAACATGAATTTTTTAAATGATATTATTACTATTCCACCAAAAAAAAAACAAAAAAACAACAACAACAAAAACAATATATTCCGAAACTCACACAATCACAACTTAAATATATTCTTCAACTAGTTGCTTGCAGACTACACACGGGTGCACGTTTGAGATTACTGTATTGTAATATGTAGAAGAGATGTATGTATATAGTCAGTACGGAATCAATTTCCTCTCGGAAACATTGTCTATGCAGCAGCAGTATTAGTACTTTAACTCGAAGTTTCAAGATTTTTACCCAGTAAATATTTTTTTTACTCCGATATCGTCGAGCCCACATATTTATTCCAGGAATCAGGATGTTTTTTTACTACACAACTTCATAATAAAAGTATTTTTTTGGATACCGTTTTTTTAAGACTCGTCGTGTCGCATGTCGTGTGCTTTTACCGAACGAACGCTATATAAAAGCTTTTGTGAGTGTGTAGGAGAAACAGGTTCAAAGACGTATTATAATAATAATTATTATTATTATGTTGCCAGGGAGCAGCTAGCCATCATCTTTTCTAATTGTAACTTTTTGGCATGAATTTTTAATACAATTGACACATTGTTCAACTATGGCTGTTGTAAGTATTTGTAAGCGGCTGTATGGATTATTGTTATTTTCTTTTTTTGAGGTAGGACTTTTGCGCTTTGTAGTATTTGTGAAAAATTTGTAATATTATTTTTTGTTTTGTGTTTGTGTGTGTGTGAAATAGTTGACGCTGATTAGTTTGATTCAGCCTTAAAAAATCATTGAAATGCGTAACAGTACAGTAAGTAAAAACCCACAGTGCATTGCATTGCTTGTTGTGATTAGCACGGTGTATTTAGTAGTTCATATTTATGGTCATACAAAGTAAGTGTGTGATATCATTCTGTGTGGAGAAATCTGCGCTGACGACGAATGAGTGGAAGGTAGCGCGATATGCTTGCTGTAGACTGTTGAAATATATATGAGTTGCAATTTAGACACGTTTATATATAAAGCCTATAATTTTATAGATATGTCCCCCTGAGCGTGAGCGTGACACACAGACTAGGAAACAAGAAGTGAAACGCATAATAATATTAAGTATACCTATAGAGCTGTTCTTCTGTTCCAGCTACTTAATAAGACAGACATAGACGAGGAGACGTGTAGGAAAAAAAAATTGAAAAATTGTGAGTGCAACTCGGGATATGGATGCTCAACCATCCCGTATTACTATTATTATTACATGGGATAATTTATCTTTAGCAAATAAACCCACCCAGTGCTAAACAAAACATGACCATATGCTAAAAAGTAGCATATAATACTTATAGGTTTCATGTTCATATTTTCATATCCCGACGACAACTCGACTACTCGGCAGACAGGCAGGTATAAAATAATGAGAGTTGAGCTTTTGCGTTGCGCGTCTTTCCTCCTTGAATCACTGACTTTCCCACACGAAAAAGAGAAGAAGAAGAAAGAAGAAGAAAAAAATCATACAACCCTCAGTCGGAAATTTATGCACGATTGTGTTTGCCAAAATCCTCCTCGTCATTTTCATGATCATTACGTTGAAAGGAAACCTATTCTAATGCGAGCCATCATTAACCGTGCATTCAATTAAGCTCTTTATGGATGGTTTATTTTCAAAGAAGTTTCTGAGCAAGAGGGATTTCAAATCTATATAAGAGGTTATTCAAAACCATGCCGATGCAGTCATCCTCGTATCTTCCTCCCATCAACACATAATCTCCCACACATTTAAATAATCGTAGCCCATTCATTTATTTCCATCCATTTTCTCTCCTCTCTCTCTCTCCTCATTCCTCTGATTCCCTATCATCCCTATTCCCTGTCTGCTGCTGAAAACCTTTATTTTGAACTGACGACACACAAAAATAAAAAATGAGTTATATCCCTTAGTCACATGTCATTTAAATGATGACATATAAATAAGAAAAGTTGGGTTGGTGGGGGGGGGGACTGCTCGAAACATTTTTTCAGCAGGCAGAATTGTAGAGAGCTTCTAGTATATCCCCCAAGTACATCTGATTAATGTAATTTGCCAGAGTCTCATACTTGACGTATTGCCACGTATAAATCCTCCTCGGCAAAAACTCGTTACCACAAGAAGAAGCTCTCAAGCTGCTACGAAAAGGGAAGAAGAGGAAGTGGATCGTTGTTGTGTGCATCTTAACAAAACACTCTACGATCCACCTCCGCCACGAAAAATGTGTGTGCTTCTGAGGGTTTTCTCTCTAGGAAAGGTTCCTCCTTGAAAGTTGAAATGGCAGAGAGAGAGAGAGAGAGAGAGAAAAGTTATCTCAGCTCATTATCTTGTTGTTGGCTTGATTTGTCAGCACTGTGACGCTAGTCATAGACGCCTTGCACTCAAATAACTCTCGAACAAGTTGAAGAAAGGAAGAAAAAAATAAAATGTTTAGTCAGAATAGGAGCTCTGCTAGTTGGTTGGTATGGTTGCTGTTGCGTGAACACACAGGCGTCCCCGTTAAATACTATATGAATACCTAGCTGTCTTTTTCAGCTCGCAATAATAATCATCAGTTCTCAAGAGCTGGCAAAATTCCAAGAGGGATCCATAGCATATAGCATAGCATAGCAGCCCAGGAAAAATATAGACCTTCTTTTAAAAGGATTCACTCACACACAAAAGAGATTTTTGTGAAAAAGATGAATCATGATTGGTGGCATCCACCAAAAATCTCCGCATCATTTCCATGAAGCTCCATCAACAACACAGAGTATTCATGATAATGTGTGTATGATGATGTTGATGACTGCACGACAGGGATGATCATGATTATCATGATGATGATAATGACTCTGTTGCAAATGGAAAAAACTTCTTTGTGAGCAGGCAGGCAATAAGGCAGGAGAGAGAAAAATCATTTTTCTCCTCTATCAGATAGGATAGGAGACGACCAAAAGTGCACATTTAAAATTCCACTAACTATATACCAGTCAAAAAAAAGCCTAGTCTTTTGGGGTAAAAAATGATAGGATGCGAAACAGAGAGAGATAGAGAGAGAGAGAGATGGGAATGACGGGAGTTGTGGATGTATAAGAGATCATCATCACATCACAGAACATGCAAACTACTAAACGGAGGAGATCTCGCAAAAGCATGCTAGGAAATAGGTCTTCCCTTCCCTACATTACATTACATTATACATTCCAAACAAGTTCACCTCAAGGGGATTAATAACAATATCACTAGCCGTGTTTTTTTTCTCTCTCTCTCTACCTTTCTTCCTTTTTTTCGTTATTAATGCTTGCGTTGTGTGTGGTAATAAGAAGCATGGCACATGGTTGTGTTTGTGTAGCTGGAAGCTGTGCGTTGAATAAGTAATACATATTTTGTAGCACATGCGCCAGTCCAAAGAGAAAAACTAACTAAGTATCTTGACTGAAAAAGGCTCTTTGTTGCTTTCCCAAAAAAGTGAAGAGCTCTCAACTAATATACGTATATGTATATATATTTTAAAGCCGAGAGGAGGATGATCAGGATGATGATGATGATGATGCTGATGATCATAACGCATGGTTGAACACGAAAACGAAGAAGGAAAAAAAAAGATTATCTCCTTTTTATTTAAAAAAAATTGTTGTATAATTAGCCATCTATTAATCTCCGCAATGCAGGAATTGCGTTTTGCTTTGCGTTGCTCCAATTTTGGTAGCTTTTTACCTCATCTCCTCGCCTAACCAACACCACAAATCATCATCTTCAACAGTTTTCCTCACCAACTTTTCAAAGTCAATCTTTCAACTTAACGCACACAAGGTCCACATTTTTTTTTCGTGCATATGTATAATCAGGCTTAAAATGGACTCTTACGCAGTCAGTCACCGACAACGTCGACGACAAGAAAGGAGTTCAACAGCTTTGTTTGTTGATTACGGAAATTAGAGGATGGCTTTTTTAACGTGACCAAAAAATGAAATACTATATACCACCTGGCTTGCAATGCAACTCTTTTTGTACGCATATACGCATCTTCCTAGTAGTAGCGTAACTCAACAATGCATTGTGGTTTTTCCTATTACGCAAGAAACATGTTGTGTTGATACTTTTCTTCTCCTGATTACAAAAGTTTTTATTATTTTTAAAAAGTTTTTTACGAGATATAGCGAGGACGAAATAAGGGAGAAAAAAAAGAAGAAAAATCAGGCTCGTCGGTATATTTTTTCCCCTGCTAACATATGAATGGAGGAGTGGAGTAGTAGTCCTCCTTTTGATTGTAATAACTGCTAGAGAATGTTTATACTAGTACGTACTAATGAAACAGAACGAGTTTCCTTTTAGTGGCATGATGATGGTGATGATGATGATGAGGATGACGACGAGATTGGGCGAGGTAGCTTTACTGGATACACACCGTTCTTTCTGGTCCGAGTCCACCGTCGTCGTCGTCGTCATTTTAACAAGTCAGTTCTTCTTGTGCGCTGTGATTATTCTTATTACATGCCACTACTCCGGTGTGCAGTGCTTTTGAAACATGGTTGTTAGGCTTTGGCTGTAAAAAGGTTTTGGCTCTTGAATGGCTGAGGTGTGTTGTGTCTGGGCGCATTGCTGGTATGCATGGAGTAATAGTAATAATACAAAAACGGTGGAGTGCGTGTGGAGTAGTGGAGGCATATATATCGTATATGCGTACTCGGAGCTAGCTGCAGAGATTTTTTTTATTCCTTTTGAAAATACACTGCGTGGTGCTGGATGGATGGAGTAGGAAGTTGTTGGAGGAAGAAGTGGGAGAGAGTACAAAAAATGCCATGGAAAAAATGAGGCCGAGCGATACGCTACGCACCAGCACGACGACGACGGTCCAACTAACTGAGCACGTTGAGAGAGTGGGGCGGAGGAGGAGGAGGACGAAAAGCTGCTTTGCTGGTGGTGGTGGTGGTGGTTTTTCTCCTCGTCGTTCCTTCTACTGCTGCTGCTGCTGCTGTGGTTGTGAGGATGTTGGTGGTGGTGGTGGTGTGGTGGTGGAAGTACTATTTGATATTTTTCCCTAGTTGATCACTGCTGGAGTAAAAGGGTAGGTGGAGAGTTTAATGAGTTGAAGGAGGAGATTCTGATGTGAGATTGATGGGTGAATGAGAGGACTGGGAAGATGATGTTGGGGATGAGATGTGATACGCGGCAGCCGCTGGACTCATGTCCATCTGACTGGGAGTTCGCTTTTTCAGAAGACCTAGGTCATGAGCGCTCTCCAGAAATGACTTGTGCGCTGATAACAATTTTGCTGACTCGACATCCTTCTTCAACTCCTCCATATCCCGTTTCAATTTTGCTCTCCGGTTTTGAAACCATGTTATCACCTGCGACATAACAAGAAAAAGAAAAAAAAATTGTTAAGTTAAGTTGTTATATTAGAGTTTTCCATGGATTTTTTCCATGCATATTATTATGCATGCATATGCATGCGTTTTTTCTTTTAGTTTCAAAGTTTTCATCAATTCTAGTCCAGCTGTCACCAAAACCAACACCATGGAGTTCAAAATGCAAAAAAATGGAAGAAAAAAAGAAGAACTGGATCACGCGAACTTTTTTTTTAAAAAATTTGAATACACATCAGTCAGTCATAATCATATTATCCAACTGATATATACACCACCAAGGACGTTTGATGTGTGCGCACTCGAGACAGGAGGACAGGAAGTTTTAAAACAATAACTTCTCTAAAGGAGATAATAATTCCGCGAATTAAATGGATATGAGAAAAAGAATACGAGTATTTAGCTACTCACAACAATGAGCTCACTCTCCGTATCATATAATATGTATGTATGTTGCAGCGAGAGTGCACATTTTTATGTCATTTTCCACCAGCATTAATAATAGCCGCAGCCATAAGGCCATGTTGGTTGTCATCAACTAGCATCATAATTTTTATTCCGAGGATGGTTAGCAAAATGTGAAAATTATAATATCCACTTTTCCTCCATTGTAATCACCATGATTACCCTGAATTGTACAGGTTTTAAAAACTAAAAGTTTGCATGACATAATTGAAACAACAATCACACACACAAAAAGCTAAAAAGCTGCTTGCTGGCACCACCACCACCATCATCATCAGTTAGTAACCAGCAGCTCATTACCGTCTCATACAATATATATATATTTTTTTCTTTTTCTTTTTGGAACTCCACAAGTTTCTTGGCACATTACTTCATTCCATTCGTGATTGCTAACTAGATGGAATCAGTAAAAGTCTCTTTTTATCCTCAACTCACACACACACCAGTCAGCTACATTCTTTCTTCCATCTTGCTCTTCCTACAAGCAAAACCTCCTAGTTGCCTAAATATATTGTGCTCTATGCCCATTCACAATTTATAAAATAAAAAAATACTTTTATACACTCCATCTTTTTTTCTTATGGCTATTCTCCCCTTTAGCTACACACATCAGGCATGCACGCTCATTTCCATTCTCTCTCT
Source organism: Dicranocentrus wangi (assembly GCA_036850665.1). Classification (NCBI taxonomy): domain Eukaryota; kingdom Metazoa; phylum Arthropoda; class Collembola; order Entomobryomorpha; family Entomobryidae; genus Dicranocentrus; species Dicranocentrus wangi. The sequence continues at coordinate 8,030 of JAANSN010001226.1, read as the reverse complement.
ACCCACCAGCAAACTCCACATCACATCACATCACACACAATGGCAAACAAATGGTGATGATGATGATGATGGGGATGCAGGTGTTTGAGAGCGTGTAAAGAAGCCTGACGATGATGATATAGGTTTTTAACTCCCATTTCAGATTATGTTTACCATGATAAATCTCGTCCTCTTCTCTTCGTCGTCAAGTCCCTTACAAATCAGCAGCAGCAACTAACTCCACACACACAAAAACAATGAGAACTAACGCCAGTCTCGCGGTGAGCAAATATGACATGTTTTTTTTTTTATATATTTCAGCCCATTCCTATCCTCTTCCTCCATACAATACAACAATCACCCTTAGTTCACTCCTCTCTCTCTCTCTCCCTCTCTCTCTCATCACCAATTTACTCATTTTCTTTTTTTTTTCTCTCTCTCTCTTCTACTCCTTAACTATCTCGCGTTTGGGAATAAAGGTTCTTCGACAGAAGACAAAAACACCGTGAATAAAATACTGTGGAAGCCGCAACACTCTAACTAAAAACTCACACCGAATTAAACTTTGAGACATCAAGAATCATTCAAAGGGAGGCAGGCACACAACAGGGGAAGCACAACCAACAATATATCCACACACACACACTCACTCAGTAACGCCAAACAACACAAGCAGCCACTTTCAAATAATACTAAATAAATAAATAAAGGCTGTGAAGCCAGGAGCCAACAACACACGGGAAAAGAGTAAATATTAGCTTAGCACAAAGTATCTGTTGTTATCAAGTTAAATAGAAGGATCGTCATAAAAAAAATGCTGCTGCTGCTACTTGTTGGCAGCATTTTGGTTGCACTCTTCTTTAAGAAATCACATTAGACGATTCGAAAAAAAGTGTTTCCATTTCTATTTAGCCTTGTAGTATAGGAAGCCCCTATGTGCATGATGATATGATTCCCCGGTATTCTTGGTCTGTCTAGTTGGCGTTGGCAAGTGGTCGTATTCGTATATATAGATAAACACGTACTTATAATGATTCATGATGTGATTCATGATGATAATCAAAAGGAGGAAGAAAAGAGAGTGAACAAAGGAAAAAAGTGTGTGTATCGAAGCTCGATGATCTTTTACTTGAAAGAGATGCCGCTACCGAGTGTAAATAAGCGAAGCGTAACCACCACATTTATTTAGTAGTATTATTATTATTACAGCACCACCACCTCCACCACCACTACATTACGGACGGGACGGACGAACTACATACATCTATTTGTTTGTTTTTTTTTTGGCATTTTGTTTCTCTCTCTCTCTCACTGTTTGCTTACTTTCTTTGCTAGCCTCTAAATTTCATCCATAAAATTATCAAGGCAGCAGCAAGCAGCTAAAAAGCTAAGGGAGATCTACAAAAGTGTATGATTATAACAATACACATATCAAATAAAAAACCCACAAAAAATATCCTCTCCTGTGTAACAATACCCTGTAGAAAAATACGTTAAGTATTTTAGCTTTCTCACACGGAGAGCCAGTTAGTTAGTGCTAAATGACCGGCACACTAAAAGAGGGGAAGAGAGAGAGAGAGAGAGAGATAGAGAAGACAAGAAGTGCCGACTCATCCATGAGGTGTATTTTAAAATGTGTAACAAGGCTCTTTTGCGGGGAAAAGGTGAGCAAATTAAAATAATATTGGGCCGAGCTAGTTGGCGTAATACTAGGAAATTAAAAGCGCAATGATTACTATTATCTGTCGGGGAGGATATGGAAACTTGTTGTTAAAATGAGCTAAACGGGAGAGCACAAAAAAAACCACTGCACTGCTGACCAAAATGATAAAAACCGAGAGAAAAAGAGTAGCTGTTGAAGTACTACAGTTTTTTTTGAGACTGGATTCAAGTAATCGGGAAAATGCTCTTTGATTAGGGACATCATCATCATCATCATCATCATAACTTGAAGACCATCTTGGAAAAATGGAGTGGGGTTTAAACCAGGTCGAAAGTGAAATTACTACTATACGCAGTGTAGTAGTAAGTAGTTGTCATTACGAGCTTCAAACTACTGGAACCAACATGACTCTAATGAAAATGACTCCCCTTCTTCTTCTGGAGTTCTCCCTCTCTCAATTGCTACCTTTTATATACCAATCAGCATGTTTACCGTTCACCACAAAAATAGTTGAATTTTCGACTAAAACTTACATACGTAATAACCGCACCTGGCCTACCAACTAACTAATCCGTTCAAAGTCATCATCATCATAATGCAGCCAGGCAGACATGATAATGTAGCTTTGTATAGGTATTCACAATATTTGATACCATAATAAGGGATAAAAAAAGTGTAACTATATATGCTTGCTTGCTTGACAACTGTTGCTCCAAGTCAAACTCTCCTCAAGTACTTACTTTTTTTCGAAATCATTTATTCACCATCCAACTCCAACCTGAAAACCTTAAACCTTTTCTGGAACCCTCACTAGTTCCCCTCCTAATCTCATACTCAATATTTTGAAATTTATGCACGATTTATTTTATATGAAAACGGATCATCCACGTTCATCCTTTCATCCAATCCAATAATCATGGGATCATGGTATGATGAAAAATGTCATGGAACGAAGGGGAAACCATAAGGATGATTATGATGATGAGTTGTTATTTAATAACAAAAAAAAATACATAATAGAGCAGAGCAGCGTCTTCGTTTTTGTTAGCACTTGGGTTAACAGGAGGAAAAAAAACGGAAAAAAATATCCTTGACTTAACTGCTCCCCATCAAAACTTTATATTCTTCTTTTTTCCCCAATGATGATGAGACTCAATCTGATTCTGTCATGATAATGTGGATTATTGTGGATCTCTTTGAGGAAAACCATTGGCAAAAAGGGAAAAAGTGTGTGTATTATGAATATTATTATGATATGATATTATGTGATGTCTTGTATAGTCTCTCCCATCATAACATAACCTATGCTTTTTTTTATCCGTGTAATGATACTTAGTGCTACATTTTCATGTTAAACAACAACTCTAAAATTAGGGACCATAACAATAACGGGTTTCCTTTTCGTTTTTTTATTATTATATTCTCTCTCCTTTTTTCTTCACTCCCTCACTTGTCGTTTCTCTACTTCCCCACAACAGCAGCAGCAGCCGGAGTGAACAGCGTTTTGTTATATTGACGTCTCTCTCTCTCTCTCTCTACGCGTTTTACTGCTGTTGTTACTGGATTTTTTAAAGCTTAACGATGGGCTTTAGTCACACCTTATATATAATTGAGAGATCGTTTGAAACTGGGCGGATGTAAAGAAAGGGGAAAATGGCTTAAAAATGAATAGTTGAATACTAAATCTCCTCCACGAGGTAAAATTATGCATCATCATTTTCTCAATCTCGGAATTTATTCGAGAGGAGATATCCTTGGCTAACAAGTACACCACTTGCATAGGTAGGTAGGTGGGTATATATGCTCACTCTACCTGTGTGCTACCTAAATTGCTACCTTAACGACTGACTATAATAGTAGTTGTAGTGATATTTGAAAGTTGGGTTGGTTAAAGTCAAGTAGCTCATATGCTGCTGCCCAAGTACCGGGATAGATATCATGACGAAACATAAATTGAAGAATATCGTGCAATAAAATGTGTACAATTTAAGGGTTTTTATTATTAGATCGAGAGCGGCAAGTCCTTTCTCGTCGAAAATGAATGTGAAAAAAATGTGAAAAGTTTGTGTTTTTTTGTGTGGATAAAGACTACTACTTTTGGTGCATTTTACTCCTTCCTTTTTTTCAAATGTGAGCATTTTACCTATAGAATTTTCATTTTTAAGGAAACAATAAAAAATCCTTGGTTTCAGAAAATGAAACGCATTTTCTACGCTAACGACACAATTTAGGTTTTTATATCACATTCAATTTTTTTTTCTCTTTTAAAAATTTTGCTCTTAAAAGAATATATACTTTTGTGTAAAAATTCCGTTAAGTTGGTTGGCAGTTGCCAGAAAAAATGTTGTGTAAATGTAGGCATATAACTCTTTAAAATTATGACAGGTGATATGTAATGATCCCATTATTAATGACCATTTCCTTTTAAAAAAAAGAGCATAACTTTATGCCACATCAGTCACCTTGTAATTCACCCATTATCCTCCCTTATAGTGCGTTTCCCCGTAATATTATGCCGATTAAAGCAGTGGAGCAATTTATGCTTTTAACGCAAATTTACTACAAGGCGCAATGGCTTTACCGTATTCCACAGAAATGAAATTGTGAAAGGGTTAAGAGAGCAGCAGCGCTATATTATTTCGTTATTATCCCCTTTTTTAATACCAAGGGAGCGCATATCTATTATCCTCTTTATCAATTATCAAACAGGAACATTTTCGACTTTATTACAAGAAAAATGTTGCGTTTTATTATTCTTTTAAGCCCCCACTTGAACGAATCGATCCCGAGAGAGTTTTCTGGAATTGGTATGATTACTTATTGCTTGCTCCACAACATCAACTTGTATTTTAGCTTTATGGCATATTATTATACAGAGCTTTCATTGACGTTTATATAGAGAAATGGGATATGGTTTCTTTAATGGTGAAACGCAACCCCATTTTATCCACTCACCTCTCCCATTTACCCCCTTGTCTTTGGATGACCCACCCAAGTGTTCGATTATTATTAGTGGGGTTTTAGTACGCCGAGTGGAATAAGCACCACCGGGAGAAATGGCCAATAATATATCCATAATATATATCATTAATTATATATGTGATGGAGAGGGAGATCGTGTCGTGGATATACACCTACATAATATGTTTACGCTTGTGTAACAAAATCCTACACACATTTTCCATGAGTCGGACTGGAGTGGACTGAAATGAAAACGGAGAGCATGATGATTGCCATAATTATAAATTCTGTAGTTACCTGAGCGTTTGTGAGACCAAGCTGCTGAGCAATATCATCCCGGTCCGCTGGAGACAAGTATTTTTGGTATAAAAACCTCTTTTCCAGTTCGAAAATTTGGTGGTTTGTGAAGGCAGTGCGAGACTTTCGTTTCTTCTTTGGCGGTTGTCTAGGATTGAATATTTGAAGGGTGTTTCCCGAGCCCCCGGATTCTACAAAACAAATATATAAAGAAAGAAAAATATAGCAAATCTTTAAAATCTAAAAGAAAGACCATAATATCATCATCATCATCATCATCATCATCGCCATTCTATCTTGTTGTAAATAAACAAAGTCTATAGTGATAACTGTTTTTGACACAGTCATCAAAGGCATAAAGTGAGAAGACGGGAGTGAGTGAAGCAGCTCATTTTTGGGGAGCACAAGTCACTGCCAATGCTTGTACTACTACTACTTACTACTATTTCTACTACAAGTGCGCATTCCCCACAAAAAACGAATCGCTTCAGGCTTTCGCTGACTGATCTTGTGGTAGGCGTTACACTCTCAACAAATGAGTTATGAGTGCAAAAGCTTAGAGCAGACACCTCAATAAGTCATTTAGCTAGAATGATGGCTATCTATAATATATATATATATATATATTCCTGCTATTCCCTGAATAAAGTGTGTATAATGTAATATGTATGTATTCCCTCATTCCACCACAACTCATAATAGATTCATCATTTCAGAGAGTTTTTAGTTCGAGAGTGAGGATAAAGACGCCAGAATAATAAAATATATGATGAGATATGAATAATATGAGCCTATCCACCGCGCTAACATTACAACTGATGCTTGATTTCTCACTCTCATCAATTTTTCATTTTCCTTTTTTTTTCCTCAGCCCCAGTCATATTAGGCGTGCAGTTGGATGGACTGCTAATTCGTCAAAAGGGGATAAACATGTGAAAAGCAGGATACAATGTGATTTTATGCGGTTAGCGAGTGCTAAAAATAGCGTGAATACATAGTACACAACAACCAACAAAACAAAACAAAAAAAACTGTATATACTCCTTTTATCCACTCCGCTGCTACAACACACACACACGCATAAAGAATGTATGCTGTTTGGTGGAGTTTTTTTTTTGTATAATGGCTATCACACGAGAGTTATTTTGTTTGTTCGTTCCCTGTGATAAATCCGACTGTCGAAAGTTGACATGGTTTTGCACGTTTCGTTCCCTCTCTCTCTCTCTCTCTCTTGATGCATAGAAATATCAATCAGAAAAATTTAGCAGGTTGAAAAGTGAGGAGAGAGAGAGAGGAAAAAAAACGCTGTCACCTTCCATCTCATTTATCGCCCGCTTTACAACTACAACACCATTGATCCATTAAATGGACGTCGGCTTAGTAAAATATTTTGTGAAACTAGCCCACATCACACGCGGCCGCAGCCCTACAAAACACAATATCACTCTTGAGCCTAATGAATATAAATGAGGTCCTTCCCGCAATCCATCATCAGAGTGCCATCAGACAGAGTACTATATATAATATACAGCTTTTGGAGATGTGTATAATGTGGACTGATAATGCCAATTAATTATTGAGCCTGATGAGAACACATTTTCCACGAGAAATCACAATTTTGAAGGGACACATCATCAAAACTTGATGACAACGACTGGCGCTTCGTCGAATCGAAGCAGCCGTCGTCTCCCCAGCTAAAAAAAATCCTGTATTTGGGAAACTGTTGTTGTAATATATGTGATATGTAAAAATGGGAAACCGCTCTATTTGGCGAAATATATCAAAAAAGTGATAGGGTTTCCCTGTCCATGTGGAGAGAAATATTGACATGACAGTAAATAGCAAAATGTCAGCGAGAGTCGGTAAAAGTTGCAATGAAATTACACTCATGTGATGATAATGATGATGGGCTGTGCACAGGTGAGGAAAATGAGCTGCTCATAATATAGACAGACGTTTCATGGCTCAACAACAAAGACATTTTCCATTGAAAATGCTAAATGCACGCTAGCCCTACACACATACAAGACTCAAGACCTCCTCTCATTTCATTTAACAGGAGTAGCACACAAGTCCTACACGAGGACGATGAGAACGACGACGGGCATTATACCGAAGACTGTTGTTGTTGTGTGCTCAGAAGAGTTTTATAGCCCAGGCAATACTTTTTATTTATCGGGAGAGCGAACGAATGAAGAAGGCATGGCAAATGAAAAAAAAATTTAGTGGCATGCCGAATAAAAAGTGAGTGAGTGAGTGGATGTGTGGATATATATATATATACGATTGTAGGCATTGTGCCTGATGATAAAAGAGTTAAAAGGGAAAAACTGAAATGAGCGATGGGCTGGCTCTGTCATCTAATTATCAATTTTGCTGTTAGTTATTCCAAAACTGTAATGGAGGATGCTGTCATTAACAAAAGCTGGGCGACACCTCATACATGAATTAAAAAAGACGGAATGAGAGAGAGAAGGAGAGGGGACAGTCAGTCCGTTTTTTCTCTCTCCCTCTCTCTGTGTTAGAAGGCTGTTTTGAGGATGGAGCTTCATTATCCCATGGTGGTGTTGATGATGATGATGGCATGTCGTCCACACAACCGGCAGACAGCACATTTCATGTCACGTAATAGGTTGAGCGTTTTAGATAAGAGAAACAAACCCTCTTTTTTGTCGAGACGAAACTGGATACGTACAGGTAAGCAGCATGAAATGCATGGTGGAAGTAGGTATGTGCTGCATATTTGGCAACATAATAAAACAATGCGGTACACAATGGAAAAAAGAAACTTGGATATAATATACAGCCTTGCTCTCTACTGGGCAAACTCACATCAGCCAGGACCAGCAAAAGGAGACTTTTGTAATAATGAGGCAGTGATACAAACCGGGGAAACACGATATTACCTATATACTTACTTACTCTCCTGCTTTTTACGGGTACAACTTACAACTAGATGCAAGCAAGCTGTAATTGGCAACGGTGCATTCTGACCACTGTGTGTGTCTCCGCCATCCATAATAATACTCCCTCAACACTAATAAGTATAAAAACGTCGAAAGGAAACGAGGGAGATAGGATAACAGAGAGAGAGAGAGAGAGAGAGAGAGAGAGAGAGAGAGAGAGAGAG
>JAANSN010001225.1:0-36738 GCA_036850665.1 Dicranocentrus wangi | reverse complement strand
TGAAATACAGGAGCCAATATAGAGATGATGAAATCCCTGTTGGTGGCGAAGAGAAGGTGAAGCCAGTTGCCCCTGTACATAAATTGAGGAAAGGCAGCAAGAGAGTCAAGACCACAACGAAAACTACGGCCAGTCCGATTGATCCTGTGAGCCAAGAAGAATACGAAGATGACGATGATGTGGAGCAAGACTTGATTCATCATGACACAATGGTGCCCAAGCATGCCGGCAGGAACAAAAATAGGCAGGGCTCAAAGGAAGACGACTCTGACGAGGATGATTCATCCCCCGAGGATAACTCTGCGAAAAGGCGTCATGATACCAGGAGGCAAAGGCCAACCAGGAGAAGGCGCCCTGGAAAACTTACTGACGAGGAGGAAGATGATGGTGAGGAAGATTCTAGGAAGCACAGGACCAATCGCAGAAAGCTTCATCCAACTAAACCCACTTATGACGAGGAAGATGATGCATCCCCAGCACCAAAGGGAAATAGAGGAAAATCGCATGGTCATCATGGGAGAACAGAATCCAGAGCGCGGTCTGATCAAGAAAGTAGCGAAGACGCAGAAGACGAAGAGGACTATGACGTATACTGACGTCAAGCCAGTGTTCAATGTGAAAAGGAAGAAACAACAAGGGGAAGGCGTTCCAGCACCACCAACAACTGCTGAACCAGTTTCAACATCCACAGCGGCTAACAAAAATAAAGCAATTTACGTGAATCGTGAAATGTTTCTCGTATCTGGGGAGGAAAAGGGACACAAAGGAGGTCACAATGGGAATCCTAAAGCAGAGCCTGTCTATCAACCTGTTCAACCCGCAGTTAGTAGTCTGAAGCTTCCAGTACTCCAAGCACCGTCAATCATCAGTGGACAGTCGGTAGTGAAGAAAACGGGCTCCACTGTTGAAGAAAAAGAATTGCCAGAAATGCAACCCCCCACCAAACCAAGCACCACACAGGAACCAAAACCGACTTCAGCCAGCACCACCACGACAACTTTGGCTTCGACCACCACAACCAAACTGACAACGGCTGCGGCCCAAATTAAAAAGATTTTGTCAACGAAGGCAACTCCAACTGCTTCAACAAAGGGGAAAAAGAAGAAGGATGACGAGGACTATAGCGACACGCAGGATGAGTTGAAAGCACTCTTGAAAAAGATTCAAGATAGGCTACAAACGCAAGATGAGGTGTACGATTTTGGCGAGGATGGCTTATATGACTATTATGACGAAATACAGCAAGTGTTGTCGACCAAAGCTACAACTACTACAACGAGTACAAAGGGAACCCAGAAACCGAAAAAGAGCAAGAATAAGAAAGGTAAGAAGAACAAAAAATCCAAGAAAAATAAAAAGAATAAAAAAGGAAAGAAGGAGAAGAAGCAAAAGAAGACAAAGACTGCAGTCACCCAAAGACCCGTCACTACTTCATCCACCACCCAAAAAACAGTTTTCAAGAATCAGCGACATCCAATTAGCAGCATGGAAGCGTTCACATTGAACGAGGATACTCCCAAAACCTCCACCACAACCACTACGACTACTAGTACGACGACAACCACTACGACCACTACACCTCCACCACCTCCGCCACCCCCGTCTGAAGAAGTTGCATCGTCCGCATCAGGTTCTGTAGAAAGCACGCCGGATCGGTCAAGTGTATCTTATGTGTTTTCTGAAACTGCTAAAGACAACCTTCCAAAAATGAAAAGAAGACCGCTCTGGGTACGAAGGAGGGTAGGAGTTGGAGCAGCTATGGGAAGTTCAGAAGCATTGCAACCATTGAGATCGCCAAATGGGCCACCAGGAAAAGTTATCAGGCTGGTAAGAAGGCGTAGGCCAATTGGAAATGGGAGGAGGAGAATGATGCAGCAGCAACAACTGCAAACCCAAAGTTTCGAGCAGCAGGGCGCAGAACAGCAGCCACAGCCCACAACGACAATTCAACCCACAACATCAACGCAAAGCGCTTCGATTGAAGTCGCACCCCCAAACTACAGTTCACCCCCACTGGAAAAGTATTTTGAGCAAAATAGCTTGGAACATAGAGTTGGAAATCCAGGTAACATAATATGTTTAATGAATAACATGAATTTTTAATAAAAGCGTTTTGAAAAAAGATGTCAAATGTATGCATCTCATTTCTTTCCCCCTTCTTTACAGACTCAGTTGAACGGACTAATGGAACAGTGACTTTGAGGTCACCTAAACGGAAATTAAAGTTGATTCGCTTAAAGGGTCAAAGGGCTCAGTGGAGGTTACGGCTGCAAGGCGCTGGTGATGACTCCTCATCAGAAGCTGCAGCTCCTCGTCCCGCAGCTCTGATTGCCCCAAGGGAAGTGTCAGCTCCGCTACCTTTGCAGGCTCCCCTTCCAGCACCAGTTTTCACCAGTGAGGGACTCCACTCTAGTTCAAATTCCAGATTAGCAAAGTCTGCCAGTAGTGATCTAATTTCACATTACTCGACATCCTTCTCAAATTCAGAGTCTAGCTCTGTCGAGACCAAAGTTTGCATCAAGGGAAAATGTGAATTTGTCAGTAGACAGTAAAAAAAATTCACTCACGTATAAAATTTTGTAATGAAATTATGTTACTGGTATGGCATATATTTTGCCTTGTGAATGTGTACAATAAGATATATACTTGTACATAAAAAACACTGGAAGTGAACTGAAATTGGAAGTCATACTCAATGCAATAATATTATAACTTATTGTAAGTATTAAGAAATTCTTCGTGTGGAGAATTTAATTTGTACATTTTATTTAGTTGGGTTGAATTAGAACTATAGCGTAAAAGGTTTTGCATAAGTATGGTGAACTAAAGAAATTCTCAATAAGCCATTCTCGCCCTCCTGCTTGTATTTCAATTTCTGTATGCCTCGTCGTAATTTTTTTATTTTTCCAATTGGACATGTGCAGTTGAGTTCGTTACCGTTTGTCATTAGTTTTACTCATCATTTACTTTTAGGATTCCAACGTTAGCTTAATCAATTTTCTAATTATTGGAGTCGTGTTTGTTTAGTTTATTCATGTAAATACTACACGTACATGAGAGTCATTATGATGCACTCAAATATGTCGAGTTTATATATTTGTCTGTCTACGTTTAGCAGCAGCAGTACAGTACACATGCATTATGTATAAAATCAATTTGTTTACAGACAATTTTCTGTCTGCCTGTTGTCAAAATGTACATTGCATTCAGCGAATTCGAGCGACGAAATAAAATGGAAAGTAAACAAGGAAGTTGATGTTTCAATTTAACTTTAACTATGCTGTTTTTTCCCTTCATCCAACCAAATAACGATCCTCAATACGAAGAACTTCAACATAAAAAAGAAACCTTAGCTGGGTAGCGTATTATTCACACACACATTCACGTAGAACGTGAAGCAGCAACAACTGAGCATTTATTTGCAGTAAGTGTATTCCTCTTGTATCATGGAATTCCCATGTGGGGTCTTTCCTTTAAGACATAAAAACGAAAAGCGTGAATTGTTTTATTAGCAGAACAAGCCTTTTTAAAAGGACGTGTGCAATATGATTATGTACAGCGAAAAAACTACAAAGCACGCCATGAGCGCACACATTGTCTACGTAAACGCTATGTATATACGCGTGTTATACGGGGTTCCCTCTTATTTCGCGACGGCAGTGGCGTATGTACATATATTCCCATGAAAAGTTGATATTTCCAGGGAGTCCACACACACACACACACACACACAGACTTCTCAAATGCAAACCTTATCATGAAAAAGGAGAACGCGAACGCCTTGTGTGTAACTTGCAAACTCCACACCATACTCCTAAAAAGTCTCTTGAGGCTTCTTCAAAGTTCACAAACTCGGCTTCATCTTCTCAACCAGCGCGCAACAGAGACGTATAATGTGACTCTCCAAAAAAGAGTTTCGTTTCTTCATACATATATGGGCTACATGGTTGCACACAGTCATAATGTCTTAACTCCTTTTTCCTTTCACATTATATATATATCGAAAGAATGAGAGGAAATAGAATGCCAAAGAGTGCCCGAAAACCAAATTGAGAAGTACGAGCTCAGCGACTAGGAGAGAGAGAGAGAGGGAGAGGACCCACCACACCAGGCTGTGCAAATGCAATTGCAATACAATACCTTTTTCCTCACTCAGCAGAATGTACGAGCCTTGTGAGTGTATTTACACATATTATACGGATATAGCAAAATAAGAGTTGAGTTTTTTTTTGTACGTAACCAGGAATCGCTCAACTGGTTCCTTCCATTCCATATCCATCCATATCCATTTCCATATCCATAGTTCTCTCTCTTCTCCATCCAATCTCACTACACATTCCACACACACCAGCATACATTATGCATGAGGAGAAAAGTATATTGTAGTCACATCATAATCTTATGTTCTCTCTCTGTGAAGCTTTCGTTTTTTTGTATACTTTATAAATACTACGCTACATTTATAATGCATTCATTCTTTTAAACTTGCAGCTGTCTTCTTTTTTGTATAAACACAAACGGAGACAGCAGCATCAGAAGAAGAAGAAGAGATCAGAAGGGAAAAAGTAACACCAACACATAACACCACAAACAGATTCCCTTTTTTCTCTCAATTTATTTATATTGTCTTGTATACATTCTTAAGGAGGATATACGTTCGGGAACTAGAGAGAGAGAGAGAAAGACATAGTGATAGTGGTGCTGTTACTGTTCCAAATAAATTGAGAGAATATATATGCAATTCGTACAATTGTACTCAAGTGTTTAGCATGCACGCAAAAAAGTGTTCAATTAAAATGCATTCTCTTGTTCATCTCCAACCCTGTTCACTGAGCCTCGTGATAATTTTGATGTCAACATGACACTATCATTCTTCCATCTCTTCATTTCAAGTCTTCATGTGTGTATGCATACCAGACAGTGAGTTTTGATTTATAGAGACTTGCAGCAGCAGAAAAAAAATTATAATTTGAAGAAAAAAGATACATGATTGGTTCTCCTTTCGTCATCACATAGGTTTTACCATGATTGCATCGCATTGTGTGTGGGTATTTTCGTAGAAGAAAAAAAATTGTGCAGCGCCCACAAAACATTTTTTTAGGAAATTCCATCAGGAAAAAAAATGTATCTTCCTACGCAAAACAACAATTTAGTTTTTTGCAAGAATCATGCCGAGTTGTACAAAGAAGAGTTCCTATTTGATGTGTGTACAATTCAGCAATTCAATTGTTGAAGTTGTTGAAACCTTGTTGCAACCTAGTTGCATAATGAATGAATGAATGAGAAGACTGTGCTCTGTTTTTCGGAGGAACCAGTTTCGTTCGCACTTGTTTCATGAATCCCGTCCCGTCGTCCCGTCGTGGGTCGTGGTTCAATGATGGTTGGTGATCTGGTGATTTAAATGACCAGTTGAGAAATGAGATCAAAGGGAAAGAAACGGGGAAAGATATCTAACATTATTACTATTACCTATGCAGTGTGAAGTGTCTTTCTAACTCTGTTGAGTCTGACTCTGTGTTTGAATCTCAATCAATGTTTATGTTTACCTAACATAACACCAGTGTTTATTATCATCTTTTCTCTCTGCCTTTGGAATTTCGGGTTGTACATAAAATAACTCGTCTCGTCGTGTGTGTTGTTTGTTCATCAAGTATTATTGACTACGGATAGAGCGTGTGCTCCTTTAGTGTGTTATATAGTGATAGTCTGAATAAGTTACACATGCCTATCATATCTTTCATGCTCACATGCTTGCCCTGCGTCCGATTTATGCCTGACAATAAAAAAAGGAATACATATATGCAAACAACAAGTTTATTACGGTCCTAAAAGATATGCCCTATTATAACAGTGATAGAAGAGAATACGATAGTAGTAGTGGTGGTGTGTGACCATGATACACATATTTAACAGGAGTTGATAAGAGACGAAATAAATCTGACTGAAAATCTCCTTATCTCAACAAAAAATATACCTATCTATGCATAATACATGACATACTGGCCTACCGTTGCCTGTTGTTTATCAAATATCATATAAGTTCGGCTTTTTTTCTAAAAAAAAGGAAACCAATTGTGCATTGGGTTATTTGCATTGGGTGAGTGACAAAGTGACACAAAGCTGCTCTCGGTTTGTTTGTTTATATATATAAGCTGCTTGATTGATAGTAAGGTTATATAATATGAAAAATTCCTATGGTTGTGCACTTTTCAAGTGATTTTTGGTTGTTTTTGGGCGAAATAATGATATAGTGAATTCTGTGAGACTCAAATCATAAAGGGGAGTTTGTGCAATACCTTTTTTGACATCTACGTCTACGCGTACTTAATTCTCTAAAAGTTGCGGAGTAATTTCACATTTTTCACAAAAACGCACATCACAAAAATAACACAAAAACTTTATGTAGCAAGTTAGAATTTGTTATGCTTTTCTCATGAAAAATCCCACGAAATGTTTATGGAAAAAATTTGCAAAGATCCTTCGAGCGAATAATCATGGATGGTCATCATGGTGCATTATTTTGTGAGAGAATCAGCCCACGCAGTAGTAGTAGTAGTAGTACTATAGGAATCCTATTGTAGTAATGCACGACAACGCGGATGCCACATAAACAAATTTGCTCCCTGCACGATAATCTCTCACGCACATCGCGCATCAACAACACAGGGAGGAAGTCGGTGGAACATTTAGAGATTCGTTGTGTGAGTCATAAATGATGTCAACTGCCCGTGGTTCCAGTAGCAGCAGCAGTAGCACCAAACAACAGAGAAGTAAGTATGAGATTAGGTTTTGATGACTAAAACTGCATTTTTTAATCATCACGCGCCTGGCAAACATGCCATTCCCGTTCTCTCCAGATGGTGAGAATTTTGGAATAATTTTGGGCACTGCTTTGGTCATATAGGTATCCATCGTTTACCTGTGATCTTTTGATTTTTTTTGCAGATGTGAAAGGGTTCGTTAAAAGATGCCGTTCCTTCAAAGAGGATATTATATCTCGGCTAGCCCGGAATCGCTCTACAGGGGGTTCAGATGACATCTCAAGTGGCGGGAGAAACCTGTCGTCCCACTCGGGCATTGCAAGTCCTTCCGGTTGGAGCAGCAAGAGCCCTACACCAGGTGATGAGTCCTCTGTGGAGCCGACCACCTTGATATCCCATCGTCTCAAAGAAGTGAATCTCACGTTGCACTTTGTGGAAAGTTTAATTCAAAAGAATTGCGTAGAGTTATTGGGTGGCAGTTCCAATGTCATGTTGGATTTGATGGGATGTCTTTTCAATGACATTAAGAAGATGCCGTCAAGTGACAGGTATAATGTGCAGAATAATATGATACCTACTTGAAATGCTTCACGCGGCTGGAGGCATTTAACGTAATTGTGTTGTTCTCATATCTTTCTCTAGTGCGCAATTCCAGTCAATCATATCACAACTAAAGACTGTTTTATCAGACTTTCTCACGGCTGTGGATGCTTTGTTGTTGAAGGAAGGCTACGATGATGCTCAGCGGGAGCTCTACTTTGAAAAAGTACAAGAAAGCATTGCAACATCAAGAGATGCTTTGTCGGTAAGAAGATATACAATTACAAATTCAGCCTTGTTACCTGTCGTCGTGTGAATATGTTGGCTTCTGGTAACACGGTTTTTATTTTGCTTCCGAAATAGGGACTGAGGCACTTGATTGATTCGAAAGATTCGATCAACAACACCTCGACACTTAACATCACAGCAAGCCCATTCCCTCCATTGAAAATGGGAGGAATTTCGCATGACTTTTCTAGTTCAAGTTTAAATAACGCTTCGTCCTTGAAAAGTAGTACTCCCCTCATACCACCCTCAACACCCAATTCTGTCCTTCAGCAACCTGCAAATTCAAGCCCCACTAAATTGTCTGAGACGTCTAGTACCAAAAATAGTAATATCATTGGAACATCAACGCCCTCCGCTTTCTCCGCCGCTCCAAGTTTTAATAACTGCGTTTCATCGTCAACCCCCAAACCTGTAGCAGAACTGGAGGAAAAAAGGTAAATTTTGCATTTACGACATGTAACAACACAAACTCCTTCCAAATTTGTAAAAATCCAAATCAACTCTGAATTGTGCTTTCTAAATCGCAGGCCCCCACTTCCCCCTAAATCCAAGCAGCTTTCCCGACGCTCGTTCGACTCAGATTGGCCGGACTCTATAACCCCTACCACTGTTTCAGCCGGTCCTAGCTCACCACGTCGTATGCAAAATCACGTTAATCAACAACAACGCTTTCTCTCCTCTCATCAACATGAACTTAGCAATAGTAGTTTAGTGGTAGCCCCGGCCGTATCCCTTGATCAATGGTTAGAACAGTCCACATGTACTTCGTCAAGTGTTCGCGTGTCAATTAACAATACCATGAGTACAACCGCCAGTAACGTAAATTCTAATAACGTAGTATTATCTTCCTCCTCCCTGCATCATCATCATCATCAGCAACGCCACCATTCTATCCAAATGAATTCCTCTGGATTATCCGCATCTTCCCATCTCCATCAAGATAATCATCATCAGGGTGACCCTAGTCTGTGGATTAATTCTGCCATTTACGTTTCGCGATCCACTCATTCGACAGCAAGTGACTCGAAGGAGCCGCAAACTAAGAGTGTTCCCCGGAATAGAACATACTCTGACTCGTATCAGTTAGAATATGATGATAACCCAATGGATAGACTGGTTACTGACTACGAACGCCGTTCAGTAAAGTCGGGAACTACACACAATTCTCTAAGTCTGAGTCTTGGGAGTAGCCTGGATAATTTACTTTTGGTAGATGCTCAGTCTCAACAATCCGGTCTGAGTCCAAACTCAAACACATCCGGCACCGGCTGCACCGGGGCAATTCATAGTTTATCAGGGTCAAGCAACCATCCTTCGGATGCCACAGGGCGACTCACAAATTTTGCCGACTTCGAGGCAGATGAGGATGTATTTGTAACTGAGGTTGTGGATGGTTGTAGTAGCAAGCCAGTGATGAGGTATCATCCACCAAGCTCTAGGCTAAGCAAGCAGCATCCTGTAATGGATGACGATAGTGACAACGACGTTCCGCCGGAATTGCCAGAAAAGCGCAGAATTAAAAAGCATTATGCCACCATTGACCATGGGTACGGGATGGGAGAAATTGCTTTCTCCTGCTACAAGCAACACCAGCAACAACAGTACAATGCAAGATGCCACAGTCCTTACGATAATGTGGAGGACAATGACAGTATTCTTCAGGGTTGGCCCGGTGGGGGTGGAATAGGTTTAGGTAGTAGTATGCCGGGTTACACAAAATCCCAACAGCAAAACTTCATGAGTCAGTCAGAGAGTCGGGTAACACTTGTTGGCACGACTGGAACTGATTCTGAGGAGAGACCACCTCTACCGCCGAAAAAGAAGCATAGCTTGAGTACGCTCACAGTTAACATGAGTCTATTTATGAATCCTCTATTCTATTTCTATATCTATTTCTATATCTATTTTTAACTTGTTATGAAACAATCATGTTTTTCTGTTTTTGTTAATTTAGTCGCAGCATACGTGGAGTTTATGCACAACTTCGACCTCCACGCTCAACGCCATCAACACTTGTGCAACCATTACGCTGCACGAAATCACAACTTCACCAAATCCTCCCACGAAGGCATATCAACTGATGAGCATTCGCATCATCTTCTTTCCCAACAGGGCTTTCACCGTCATTACTTAAGTGAGCGAAGTGCAACCATGTTCAATCCAAGCACAGGAGAGTTACCAGGATTTACAGCGGCATCAATAGCACCTACAGCGACACGCTCTTCATTTGCAAGTGCATCAGGATCAGGAGGTGGGATCAATCGTGCTGCTTTGTATTCCGCATCGTATCATCACTTTTCGACTTTCTCCAACTCATCAATTCCATCCGAAGACAACAGTCCAACTCATCAACACTTTCCTCTAACATCTAGTTCTTCGACCTCCCACTCTTTGTCAGATCACACAAGCAATGAAAATGGGAGTGGGAATGAAACGAAACCTCCACTTCCTCCAAAGAAGTCACGAAGTATTTTGAAAAGTTTGCTAGGGGAGCTGAGTAACAATTCTAGTCTCGAAACAGAAAAGAGTGCTAATAATCATGAAAACGGTAGTCCTAAATGTACAACGCCGTCATCCCAGGAAGTAGCAGGTCCAGCACAAGTTGATAAATCTGCTCCAACTCCAGCGAAAGCTCCTACGCCAACGTCACCCAGTGTTTCAAATCCAAATATTGCTGCTGCCGGTCCAGAGACACCTGCTTCAGCTGCAAGTGAAAGGTATATTCCAGATGCTGGATATTGCTTTTACTCTTTTTCGGGTAGGTTTTACGCGGTGGTTCTGTCTGGCTAAGCGTACACCCTGTTTCTCTCTCTTTTAGTAACGCCAACCCAACGAAAAGTCCGCAACGAAGTCTTGATGAAGATAGTGTTGACCTGTTCATGGTAGATCCAACCCCGCTATTAGTTATAAATAAAAATGCACCTGTGAAATCTAGTCCTCCTACCTCAACCTCATCATCGGCAACAAATGCGGCATCGAAATCGGGTGGTAGTAATGAGGGTCCTTTGGAAGTTAAAGGAGCAGAGCCACTTGTGCTTCTTGTGTACGCTACAAGTCCCGATGTTATTGGTATGAGGAAGATATTAAACTACATTAACATACTGCTTAATGCACGATGAATTTATATGGCACTGCCTCCTCTGACTTGAGATTTTTGTAATTTTAGATGGAAAATTTAGAGAAACGTTTTTGCTAACATATCGGAATTTTTTGCGTCCTCCGGACGTGATAAATCTATTGTGGAAGAGATTCAAACACTTTGAAAATAAAACAGATCGTACATCTATGATTCACGCCAGGGCTACCCTGGATCTGTTCGTTGATGTTGCGATTGGTCTGACACCAATGGATTTGGACGATGAGATGGTAAGTCGCATCAGAAAATGCATTTACCATCTCGTCTGTTCCGGTGAAATTCAGAGTGCACTCAGGGCGAGAAAGGGACTTATCCACAAGTACCAAGTGAGGTTGAAAATTTTGAAACCTCAACCGGCGCCGGCAAGTTTGGCTGTCACGACCGAGTAAGAGAACTTACGTTAATCAATCATTAATCATGTGAATGTTAATCTTGTTCGCTGTTTGTGTGCTAAATGTATTCGTGATTTCTCACAGAGCGCAATCCCTCTTGAAATGGAGTGCAACAAGTATAGCACAACAAATGACTCTATTGGACGCAGATTTATTTCGCGAGCTTGAGCCAGCCGAACTGTTGCTTTGGGCTAGGGAGCAGGTGGAAGATCTTTGTCCAGCTTTGAACAATTTTACCGAGCATTTCAACAAGGTCTCATACTGGTAATGACTCAACTGAGTTTTTTTTTAGTTTTCGTTCTAACATGAATGTTTTTTTTAGCTTAATTACTTTAATTTTGGTGTTTGCCATTCCAGGACAAGGACAAGGGTGCTGATGTGTTCTACATCGAGAGAAAGAAATCGTACAATGAAGAAACTCATTGGCGTAATGAGAAAACTACGAGAGTACAACAATTTTAATTCATTACTTGCCGTTCTCGCTGCCCTGGACTCGGCTCCAATTCGTAGATTAGGATTTTCCAGGAGACTGACAGAAGCACTGAAACCTCATGCAGCTCTTACGGATTCATCAGGATCTTTCCGAACATACCGTCAGGCACTAGCTGACTGCAATCCACCGTGTATCCCTTACATGTAAAGAATTGAATACCAACTTTTCAATTTCTGATTTTTACATTTGAAAGCAATGCAACAGGATTATTAAAAAATAATTTAATGTTTTAAATGACCATTACAGAGGGCTTGTTCTTCAGGACTTGACATTTGTCCATATTGGAAATCCAGATTTTTTGCAAGATGGGAAAGTAAACTGGGTAAAACGATCGCAACAATGGGTTATATTGGAACCCATCCGACGACTTCATACGTGGTAATTAATGCACGTTTTAAATATGGATTCTAATCTCATGTGATTCATAGTAACAAATGGTGTTGGTTTTTCTCAACAGTCATTACGGTTTTTCGCGAAACGATGCTTTGCTAGCATACTTAAACAACTTTGATGAATACTTAAACGATGATGACCTGTGGCAGCTATCAGAGTCAATTAAACCTCAAACCAAAAACAACTAGCTTTTGCTCGTTTATGGTCTGTGTGAGATCTACGTGATTATGCTATTTGAAGTTATCGTTTGAAAAAACAAAAATTGAAACGATTATATGCAAGATTATGAATGCAAATACAGCAACCAGTTCCTAGTTTAAAAAACCAATCAAGCAATGCAATTTAATATCGTACTACATATTCAACTGTGTAAGTAGATCTGAAAGTAATAATTTTTGTGTAATTGTGACATGCAGCTTATCAAAAAACCATATCCTTTAACTGTCAAAAGCAGCTTATTACATTACATATTATACATTACGGCAATAAGTTACATTTACATACATGTATATAAAAGGTAATCTGACTGGAAAGTGAATATTCAAAACATGAAACCTGAAAGAGCTAATTTACAATTTTGTTCACGACTTTTCATGTAACAGCAGTATATAATGGTTGTGGGGTTGTGCAATATTAACCTTTAATGATAAACGAATTTGATTTTAAAAATAAACAAACCAAAAAGTTAACTGATTCAGAATGTACTTACGTTGATGCGTCTTTATACTACACACACAACATATATAAGAATCAAGCATAGTGTATAGCATGCAAATGGATAAACTTACAAAAATGCTACCGATGCATGGATAAGCTTTTTTTAAGAAAAAAAACCAAAAGATATGATCATCACATCAACTCGCATTCATAATTTTCAAGTTCTGCACCCATATAGGTAGGTACTTTGGATTAAGTTCAAACTCGTATTCAATACATCCTTTTTAAGACTTTTAAAGTAAAAAACGAGTAACTTCCCGGAAACCCATTTTTTGACTTTGCATATGTTGTGCTATATACGGATGTTCTGTTCCGATGCTATGCTGTAATGAAAACCATCCTGTTGCACCCCTTTCATTTCCATCACTCACTCACTCTTCCCTTTTCTTACTCCAAAACTCCAAACCCACTACACACTACACACACCCCGTATTAATACCATCATCTGAAAAGACGATAATAGAGATGGCAAAGACCCTCCAGGCAAAATACACAGAAAAAATACACCTGAAAAGGCTCTTTAAAAGCACACCACCTTTCATTCCGCATGTTGCATCATTATTACCCATGTCTCAAAGTCAAAGTAATGATGCTCTGTGCATTTGCATACCAAATTTGGCAATAGCCGCTCACTCATTCTTCGTTTTGGTGGGCTTCCATTTCATTTTTCCATGAAACTTCAGGTTCATTGTCACAGGAAGGAGCGTACACATGATACGATCAAATGGACCCCTTCTCTTGTACAATTTTTTTATGCAGCCGATAAAAACCAGTTAATTATATTCTCGTTTTTAGGAGACTGCACAAGTGCAAATCCCTTATACTCCAGTCTCTCCTCCGCTCTCCAATCATTCACCTTACCTGACAAAATCCATGTTTGTATTACATAATGATTAGAGAAACCCTCTTCTCCTCGAACAAAGTAAAATTCAACCAAGCAAACCAAACCTGTTCTCCAGCCATGTAAAAACTTTTACATCCATCCATCCATCATGCCATGCCATTTCATTTTCATACATTACCAACCCCCATCAACTAAAGGAAAGGAAAGGAAGAGAAGATATTTACATTACATTGCGTTTATTGCATGCATCATGCTAAAAACGAAAAAAAAAATGGTTGATATTCATATGCTCTTCTTCTGCAACCTTTCAAACATACTTTCAAACCTTTCAAAGCAACATAACACAATCCTACTAATCCTACAACACATCGTCTGGACGGGAGGACGGGATGAGTCGTCGGGAACATATAAACAACTTTTTTTTCACTTCTCTTACATTATTTATCATGCTAAAAACGAAAAAAATGGTTGATATTCATATGCTCTTCTTCTGCAACCTTTCAAAGCAACATAACACAATCCTACTAATCCTACAACACATCGTCTGGACGGGATGAGTCGTCGGGAACATATAAACAACTTTTTTTTCACTTCTCTTACATTATTAGTCCGTCTCTGTACACTGCATAAATTGTGTACTTTAATGCTCTCTTTATATTCTTCTCCTTCGGCTCGCTCAGAAGCATGCATCATTCCACTCATCCATCCGTACATTTTCATGATGATGATGACTATGACTCCAACCAACATCCATTTACTATTCGTATGCTCCAGAAGACCGTCCAGAATATTATTACATTTGGCTGGTGCGTCTCTCTGGTCTGGTGTCTTCACTTCACCTTCCCAATGACTTCGCTCCCCTTCTCACTCACTCTGACTCTGACTCTCCTCGCTCACTAGTTTTTGTCTTTTTTTCGTCGTCTCTTCACTTCACAATCTTCAGCCGCGTACTTACATATCGCATTTAGCACATCTTCTATTAGATTCGTTCGTGTCCGTGTCCCTGTGTTCAACATTGCATTACATTATTCCCCAACCAAATCCAAACTTCCAAACCAAAAAATTTTTTTTTGCCCTCTGAACAACAGGTTGAAGGACAAAGCGAGAGGACACACAGGCACACAGGAGTACATAACATTTTGTTTTTCTTTCTGGAAAGATCATTTCGTCAAGTTTGTGGCGTAGTCTGGAAAAAATAAAAGTAGAATATTTAGGGAATATAGGGACAAGCAAGGAGCGCAGAGTATTGCAGAAATCCAGTGGAAGCGAGCGAACACAAATATTTTTTTAATATACATATATATGTAGCCAAGAAAGCTTCGAAAACTTTTTATACATATCAATTCCCAATCAAAACGAATTCGTCCGTGCACTCCCGGTCCAGCCAGACACCACACCGCACCGCACTGAATACTCGTGAGACAACAGCTAAGACATCCAACGGAACCAAAGACCGGAGTGACTCCACAGCTCTCATCGTTTTGAAATCGAAGTCGTGGAGGAAACCTAAAGCTAAAAAAAAGTAAGTTAACTATTTGTCGAATGCACTGCTTCAAGGTTGGTTTATGTTTATATTTGGACATTTATAGGATTTTGTTTACATGTCAGTCGTGTTGTTACATATGTGAAGTCGATTAAATGTTGACAGGCATAGTGGCATGATTTGATCGATGAAAAATAAAACAAGTTGTAATTTCCTAAAGTAATTATCTGTAACATTTGCTGATTTCGGTTCGGAAGACAAGAAGACGGACTTGCAGACGTAGGCGTTTACTGCCGTTGGAGTCAATCCAGATATTCGTATTCGCGGTTGGCGTTTCGTGTAAAGGGATACAACGGAAACAACAGCCCGACGAGCCAGTTCATTTCAACTTGTTCAACAGATGTAAGATATTTATTACAATAAAAGTGTATATTGTAGATGTATGATAGATGGTTTGATGATGCATCAATTGTCAATTACCTATTATTAACGCAAATTAAGATTGATTGCTTAGTTTGTCTAATTCGGCAAATTCGTGTTTGCAGAATTATCCGGTCCAAGAAATTCCCAATTCTTTGTTCCCAATCGAAAATCCAATGGATATGGCTGCGTCACTGCAATGTACTGAAGAAATGATGGACGAGTCACCGGATGTGTCATCCGAAATGAAAGAAATGTCTCGTTATAAGCAGCAAGTACCTCCAGAAGTAATTTCGAACCACAGGAATCTTTCTGCTTTTTCAGATGCTAATATTTTACGAGACTGCCGGGTTTTTCCTGGTATGCTTAAGATGGAAAAGGCTTGCGTTGGATATGTCAACAATTATTTTAAAACTGTTCAAACTGATATCACACTTGACATGAAGAGAGAAGTTACAATGTGGATGTTTGAAGTTTGCGAAGAAGAACGTATGCACGATGCTGTATTTATCCGATCGGTTCAGTATATGGATAAATTTTTGTCCATCCAGGATATTGCAAGAGGCCACTTGCAACTCCTTGGTGCTGTTTGTCTTCTGGTCAGTTCGAAAATTGCAGGTACTACTATTTCATCTCAGAGACTGGTATCATATACAGCTGACAGCGTTACAGCAGAAATGATTCTGGAATGGGAAAGCTTGCTTTTAGCAGTATTAAAATGGGAAGTATACGGAGTCGTATCTACGGATTTTGTTCAACATATTTTGCGATTACTTCCAAGAGAGCTATGGGATAACATCGAAGTGTCTGAAAAAATCAAAACATTCACATGCTACTGTGCAGTGGATCATCAATTTGGAGTATATCTACCTAGCATTATCGCATCCGCTTCTGTAGCAGCGGCCATGCCTTCAAATCTTAGCCACGAGACTATAAATCAGGTGCTCTTAAAAATTCAGTCAGCTACAAACGTTGATTTAAAGCAGTTGAAGGCCTGCATAGAGCAAATCACTACGAATGTTAAAATGACTGTCAATGAAGCCCTTAACAGACCATGCACCAATTTGGAGCCTGAAAGTAAGCAAATGCAGCCTGCAACGGTTACTCGACCCGCACCAGGTGGATGTGGCATCGCTGCACGCCAACATGCTGCAATTGTTACATAGGTATCACATGAATTGGTCCAATTTTGACAATCAGATTGTATTCATTTTCAATTTTAATACTTGGAGATAGAGCCCTTTTTACGATTTTTAGCAGGCTCATAAATATCCAGTTTAGTCAAACAAGTAATTTTACCTGAATTACCTAACTGAAGTTGCGCCCTCTTTTCCTAGCTAAATGACATGAAATAACATGTAATGATAATACAGCGTGTAGCTTTAAAGCAAATATACTGGTATGTTACCATTTAGTAGAATTATCTTAATTTAAGCGTGCTATGTATGCTAACATAGTAGTATTCAGTTCAGATTCAAACCACTGCCAGCGGAGACAGAAATGTAGCAATGATGAGATTTAATAATGTTCTGATTTATTGATATTTTATGTTGGTTTATCAAAGTTTGGTAAAACCAAAACTGACGTGTAATCTCTTGACTGATGTTGTGAAATGAATATTTAAATCAATTAGATATAGCAAGTGGGAATGTGATCTGAACTAAACCTGAGACTGGTCATTGTGTAAACAAAGATTAGCAATAAGTGGGAATATTTTTAGAATTATAAACAAAAGCCTTAAAATTATGAAGTATTTTGGAAGGTAGGAACCGCCTGAGTGCCTTAATTTAAAAAAAATGAAGAAACTTGACATTGGCGACCTGTCATGATGAATATATAATAAATTCCTTTCCTTCGTAGCGTTAATATATACTTCCTGGGGAGGAAAGTATACTGGCATAATTCTAAGCTCGTATTTCAATTCGCAAGGTTCTATAACTTTACAATAGTATGACGCCTTCATATACCTATACCTGCCTTTCTACGTGTAAGAAATTCACGAATTTTTAAAAACTGATTAGGGTATATATGAAAATATAGTAGTTTAATAGCTAAAAATATAATATTGTACCTAATGAACAGAGCAACCAAATACGGGACTGAATCTCAATGACTGCTATTGCTCTACTTCTGATTATCTGATGATTACCTTAAATATTTTGTAATTGTTTTTAAACTTGGAAAACAATAAATGATAAATAAATAAATACAATATCTAATGCAAGAACTGTTTGCAGGTTTACTGTTTATTCATGGATTTACTGCTCTGTGTGTTTATTTACAGACTGATATAACCGTGCGTAACAAAACAATCCATAATCATTTCTTTCATGATATCATAATTCATTTACCATATTCATTCATGTGTAGTGCATATTAAAAAATCATTCTGCAGCGCATCAAGCAAGATGGCGTGAAGTTAGGCTTTAGGTACAGGTACAGGTAGGCATATAGGTAGGTAGCAGTTGGTTTTTGGATATTATTTTTACACCGTGGATGATTGTTTGTAATAGTAATGAATGACTAATGACGGTGTGGTGGTATGAAAAAAAGCAAAGTACATAGAAGGCTACACATACGAACGCACGGTATGAAAATGGAAAAGTGTCTTCAATTCAATCAAGGGGAAGCTCCGTTTGCTTTTTACATGAAACAAAGTATATCATTCATACAAATCATGCACTACGCACGCTCACTTTTTCACGAGACACAATAAAACAAAATTCATACATTCATGGATTTACATTTGAGATTTGCCTAATCCACACAAAATACACAAAATACTCGGAAAGGTTCATAATAAAAATGTAAACAATGTGTAATTAATGCATACATCAAAGTTGACCAATTGTCTTGTAAATTATGTGTCCCCTTGATTCAGTCAGTTCAGTGCACAGCAGTTCAGTCAGATCAGAGCCCCAGAGCAACGGACTGGTACTACGTGCGTACCTAGGTGGATTTGATAGTCGTGGACGTGGACGAGTCCGTGCATCCGTATTTTTTTGTAAATACTGAAATTCGATGTTTTCCTCTTGTAGTTTCGAATTGGAGTTGTCGTCAGCTGTGTAATTTCAAACTGTATAATTTTCATTACTTTTTCAACAAGGCAAAAACCGATGCAAATTCGCGAAAAGCTCTCTCTCTCTCTCACTCACTCTCACTCTCTGTTTCTGTTTAATTAAGGCTAGTAGGGTTTAGACTTTGTATGTCTAAATTAAGCTGTTCATTTCAGTTCACGTACTTTTTTGCAATTAACTAATTGTTTAGTGCAAAAAAAGTCTGAAAAGCAAAGCCAAGTTTTGATTCCTGTGTCTCCTCATTTGTTATATTAGGCTTCATTCATTTATTTAGAACCAAATACGCAGATTTTATATAGTACTTTGTATGCTTCGAAAATACATCGTCGTGGGGGTGGGTGTATGACAAACCATTTTGTCGATTGTCTGGTATTCCATTCCATTCCCTGAAAAAGTAGCCCATCTCGATCACCCACCCGTGGTGAAGTGTTTGTAGGAAAGACAAAAATATCGTAGAGAGTAGTGAACATTTGAACATCGTGTACAATAATATACGCAGCTGTTAAAAAATTATCGAAATAAAATGTCTGTCAACGTCGTGAGCGAATGCAAAACCAAGAGTAGCAGAAGGGGGATTAACACAATTAGTAACAGTAATTTCAGCATCCGGAAGTCGTGCACATTCCCACGTGCACGTGTTGGAACTTCCGGAAAAGTTCGCCCAGATATTCCCCGGCTGATGGCCCATTTGCTAACACAGTATTTTGCGGAAGAGGACAACTTTCAAAACCTTTTAAAGGATATAGAAGCTGTTCGGGCAGGTTAGTTGAAAGTTATTATTATAAGACATTTATTCGTCTAATAACAACATACAGTAGTATAGCAAAAAGAATTGAAATGCTCTCTACGAGGTTTTGCTTGATTTGATGCTGATTTTTATAATGAATTGAGATTTCATGACATGACTTCTGGTGTTCTGGTACTAGGTAAAGGGGCAGATATTATCAGGAGCCTTGCTAAACCAGACAGCACATCACCTGGTAGCGGCGACTCGAGGAAACGGTCTAAAACTGTAAGAATAATTAATGTTCAACTAATAGGGAATTAAGTAAAAAAAAAATTACAAATAGGCGGCTTGACTGGCATGAATCTTTACTATTCTTTATGTATGTGTTCTCTAACATCTAAGCTATATGCTTTGTGCTCCAATCCAACTCACATGTGACAAGTTGGTATGTTTGCTAAACTCAAATTTCAAACTCAAGATACAAACTATCAATGAAATTTGAGTTTTTTGTCACATTCAGTGTTTTATATTGGAATATTGGAGAAAATACGAAACGCTTAATTAGGTTTTTATTTGTGTAACTGTATCATATTATTTATTACTTTCGGTGAAAATGTGTGCCGTTGCCGTATAGGTTCCTTGGACTTGTACTGTACTGGATAACTGGACGGAACGATTCATACTCATTTCATGAATACATATCATATACTCATGTACGACTGAAAGGAAAAATAAGATTTCATATTTCATGCAGTCCATTCCGTATGTGGCTACATACTTACTACTTACTGGCTACATAACGAAAAACACAACGACATGAAACGAACGAACGAACAACTTGTTTGTGGGTAAAAGAGATGGGTATTGAATTTATCACTGCCAATTTAAACAAATCTAATATTTTTAGTTTTTATAATGATATTATGATAAATGATATCTATTGATCGGTCATTCAGCATTGCCACCAACCGTGTTTTCTTACCGTGGTTGTTAACGGTTAACTGAGGGGTTGCCTGATGTGCGAGATTGTTTTTTGTCTACTGTAATCCAAAGATCCTAAGATATTAAAATTGTGCACTATGTGAGCCGGACCATGTACATGTGACAATTGGTACAACACATGTAATTTTCAGATTCTAAACGATGATTAATCCACATGTGCCACATGCAAAAGGCAAAAATGCGAATTATTGCCCATATGTACGTGTGAGGTATAATTGTGCGGTGTGTGGAAGCGGTGTATGCTTCACAACGCCCTCCATTCCAACATCTATGATCTGACGATGTTACAGAACTACATATTATGACCATTATAACCACCTCCACTCCTCTGACTCCTCCATTTATTTTATATAGCTAGGGCGTTTCTCTAGAATTTGCCTTTTTGCATTCCTCAGTTGTAATTATCGTGAATGTATCAGATCAATCATTCATTATTATCATTATACACATGTTACGAACGATGCACGTTTGATGTGCAAATGGTACCGTTTCCGATTTTAGCAAATGTACGAAACTGGTCAGTTTTCAGTTACCTAAGTATATGTACAAGTTGAAAAGTATTAGTAGGCCACGTTTTAGTTGCCACAATCACACCGTTAACATTTGTCCATATTCATCCTACGGTATACACCTGTGTTTGGTGCCCTATCCTATCCTATGTAGTTTTTCTATCTTTTCAATCAGAGCTATTAAATGTCACCTACGAATAGGTCGTACAAACTATTTATGGTATCAACAATGGGCAGTGAAAATTCTCTACCGCCTCACAAATTATACTCCCGTCGCGTCATCAGACTTGGTGCAAAAGGGTGTATGTTAATTCATGTGCTGATTCCTGACCTTGACACCAAGATTTCACGGCGATAAAGTCAGTCTCGGTCTTGCATATAATTATCATCTCATTAGTTTCATAGAAGGTATTTCTCATTCTGTTGTCTATTTCTTAGCCATTGTTTTAGTGATAGTTTGCATTGCATAACATATTTCATCATAATAGCCGAAAAAGCATCATAACAAAACAAGCGTTTAGTTTGAGGACAGATAAATATGTTTTCCGTAGTTTCTTTCAGATTGAGTATTTCGTTAGAGCCAAAGAATTAAATGGGATTGATAAAATATGGAAACATGAGATTAGCACGTCATTTTGGGGTGTTCATGAAGTCTGACACAGGGTTTTCCCTTTGTACTGCGAGCTGCTGAGTTCCACAGGCTGGCCGAATATTTATAAATGCCCATAGTCTTATGCAGGCATGAGATATCTAGAATGGGTATTGAAATGGCGATTTTTAAGGAAAAGGTGGCAGCGATGACGATGTTGCATGACTGAATACATAATGAACAACAGAGGAGTTGGTAATGGCATGCCACCATTGATCATTCAATTCGTAACATTATTAGCATTCATTTGTATTCATTGTGCCTTGTAAGGAATAGAGACGAGAAAACGAAGGTATTTCAAAGGCGTGCTGTTGTTCGGTATCGTGCATAATGATATTCTCGAGTCGAGTGTGATGTAAGCTTTTGACTCATTGACAAATCGCTTAGGTTCAACCTTCCATCACGTATTAGTTGATTTTGGTTGGATGTAATGTCATAAATCACGAATTTTGTTTTCTCCGACCGACTGTGGCTTCGCAGATTTAGCCAAATCTGCAGTCTTTGGATTTTATAAAGTCTACATTACACATACGACCAACGAACAACGAAGCGATGCGTAATACATTAACCAGTGGCGACATGACATGATGGTCCGTCCCAGTTGAAAATATTAAACCCCAGTGTTATATTTTAATCATTAGTGCCGTGGTGGCGTCATCGTATGCAATTATGGAACAATAGAAAATCTAATCCGTAATGCAAGTGAGAGCGAGTGATGATTTCAGTATTTTCTGATCAAGATCAAAATTTCGCATCATCACATGCGCATGCCAGACGTTACGTGATTCAAAATAAAATCCAAATCGCTGCATACTATCGTGTTGTGTTGTTGTATGATTTGGGATTCTTGATACAGTTGTATTTTCTAAGGTTGCACGCTGGTGCTATATTGGATATAGTAAATAATGGCTTTTTATGTCAAACTTTAGCAACTACAAATTCTAAATGATCCTAGTTCGCGTAAACTGTTTCGTACTAGTCATGCATATGTTGCAGTACAACAAAATGAACGAGCTCTTGTTGTGAAGTTAATAATAATGCCGAATGCTACATGATGGGTTGTGGTAGTTAGTTAGACACATAGGTAGGCATATTAATGAATTTACTTGTTAGCATGCGATTGATATTTTGACAGATAATATGCCTCTATATTTTGCATCATTCGTATCAAATAAAACTTATTGTTAAGTAACTTAATTTCCTCTACCAACAAATCCCACCATCTCATCAGCAAAAGTTCAGCCTGCTACTACTGCACTGCTGTGTCCCTTCTGTCTCTATCACAGAGCTTTTTGTATCAATGCAAATCTCAAAATCTCTCACTCTGTAACATAGCTATACATTTTCTGTAAGTGCTACCGTGCACACCAATGCTGATGCTGACTACAAACAGGCAAAATGTCACTTCTCACTTCACCTGTGCTTCATGTTAGCTTACAAACAGTTCTATATTATTTGGGAATGGTGGCATTCGTCAGTGCTACTATCGCTAAAATTATTGCTATTACAATAATCAAGTAGCTATTATATTATTGGTACAAGAAATGCCGTGTTGATAAATATTAAAAGCTGTATCAAATTACGCATTTGACGGTTCTGCATCCCAATATAGTTTTTAGGAACAGATCCGTAAACGAATCTCGTTTGGTTTTTCAAATGTACATTTCAGAAAGATTTGTGTTGAATTCACTGGCTGGTTTCCGATTCCCTGCTTTAGGCTTCATTTCGTTCTTTGGTGCAGATGAGTTTTGTCGTTGAAGGAGCACGTAGCTTTTTATAAGATGCACATGTATGATGCAGCAAGACTCGGGATTAGAACATGGTTGTTCTTCCCATTTCAATCGTCGTGATGCTCGTATCTAATTTATAATGTACTAGTACTCACGTAGTGTTTTCGTTGGTGTTGTTCAATCACATCTGCATCTGTATTTTTCATCTTCGTAATTGTGGAGTAGGTAGGCGTTTTTTGGATTAGGTGAGCTGGGTTGTTGGTGAGTGCTGGTGTGCTCACTCGGCTCGTGTTCTGTAAAAATACGGAGTTGTTGCTGAATACATGATGTCGTTGGACTAGCATATCGTAGAATATGTGCAGTGTATTTATCCAACTTTTTATACGATTCATTTTACTAGTTTGCAGTACACACGTTCACTGGGTTCCCTTTCGACCCCCAACAACCAAATTTGGACCGATTTCAATGTATTCGTATATTCCGCGTGGGTGTCCAAAAATAACTTTCCCTTTTTCCTATCTCGCCTTGTATCGCATCATCCAAAGCAGAAATCTAAATAGCTATCGTGAACCATATATCCACTTCCATAAACCGTGTACATGTTCTGGTTGTTCTCCGCCTGAACTTTTAAAAACGAACTGTGCATGAGCGATCATGAGCATTAGTTTATTCATGTCTCCATACTCCATATGCGCTCGGCACGTTCACTCACACAGAAATACATTTTTTGAATCTCTTCGTCTTCAGTCTCTCCTGACGTGCTTCTATAAACAAAATTAAGTAGGAGTTTGCTCGTATTTCTAGCATTTCAGTTGACGGTTTCTGCAACGAACATGCTTGATATACCAATACTCACCCTCGGCCTTGTATAAACAGCTTAACAAAAAAATCTGCGTTCATTTTGATAGCGACTAGTGTGCGACTTCTTCAGTATGAATAGTAAAGGATAACTATGAAACAAAACCAATTCCACTTTTTTTATGCATGCATTATGTATAAATGAAAACTTTTCGTGATGTGATACTACACAATTTTCAGTATTCCCATGTGGATCATCATCATAACTTCGATGAAATGTACATACATACATAGATGTTCGGAACAGCAAGGTACTTCCAGCCCCCGATTTGTGTGCTGCTGAAAAAAAAACTTCATTTCCTGTGTCTCATGCATTCTTTAAGGCATCTTCCGTTGCCGCAATATTATTACACTTTGAGTTACCAATATAATGCTGCTCAGCTCAAGTAAGAGGAAAGATCATGTTCGTGTACTTCATCCTTCCGACACGACGTAAACAGACTTTGTCTGTGGTTGATTGTATCGCACAGCAGCAGCACTGCAAAAGGAGTCAGCGATTGTCTTGAAAAAGGGGCTTGGCTTCTTTTGCGTTCAAGTGACAACGACAACCACAGCCTCTCTGACTGAGTTGTAATAGAAGTAAAATGTTGCGTGTCATTAGTCATGTATCGTATGTCCTTCTTTCCTCTTTTAGGCTTGCATATACTATATATATATAGGTATATTAATACGTACTAATTAGCAATATAATTCCTGGAGTTGTGGTGTACACATTCACTTCCTTCATAGTGTCTTCACCTGCAACCTCGTAAGCAGTGTAGTTTATAGTGTCTTATTGGAGTAGTGCAAGATGGCAAGATCCACAAGCAAAACAACTCACTCACACGAAGATCGCGTTGCCTATTTGGATTATATTCATGAAAGCTCGTGAGACTGCTGTGCAAAACAAAAGAGTCTCCCTTCTACTTGGCGAATTGTGGGTTAGTCAACATGTAGCCTACGCGCGTGGTGATATCATTATTATCACTACCACCAAACACAAATCCTTTTTTACAGTTGCAATGCAAAGCCTCTGATACAGGTCATGCTGTCATGCAATGCAAGATTGATTTTTAAAAGAAAATGTTATAAAGGTGCATCTTTTTCGTAAAAAGTTTTTTACTGTCTACTACATTCTTACATTGCCATCGTGTACTTTCTTCCCTTCTGCGTAAAAATATTTGTATTAACATGCGTGCGTTACAGTAACTATTCATTGCGAAGTGTAATCAACTTTTACTGTTACTGTGTCATCTGTAATGAAGTCAGCAATTTTGTTAATTGTTGTGCCTGTAACAAACAGAAACCTGCTGTTGTGTGTCTATTTGGTGCATTAATTGTTCACATTTGTTTTGTCTGTGCTGAAATCTTCTGAATGAAAACAACTTTGAGAGGTCGACTGCGTGCGTCGTGCGGTAGTGAGCGATCTTTTTCATGCAAGGAAATTGAAGAAAACGAGTACGACGACCATACGGTTTAGAAATATGTATGAAACCAACCAGACTGTCTAGGTCTCAACCTTTTTTATATAAAAATTTATAGTGGCACTACGATTATGGTCACAACTCTCAAGGAAAAAATGTCCTCTTGTGCAACGTGTACTTGTACACCAACCAATATCAAAGTGTAAATTTGTGGAAGAGTCGTAGTATTTATTTACCCTAATACGTCCTCATCGTAGTAATAATGATCATGATATTCATGATTGCTTGAAACTTGAAACATCCTTTTTAATATATGCATAATAGAGACAGCCACCACAGGTATCGTGGCTTTTTAAAAATGACAAAAAACTACTATCGTGTATTCGTGTACGGTGAGGCGTAGCGTACAAAAACTTCTGCTGACAACCAGCTTTTAATGGCCTTGGTTTTGGCTTAACAGAGACTCATTCATTCATTACGTAAATTTTTTCTGTCAACTTTTGTTTGTGGTGAAGTGACCATTATCACTGTTAAGTGATGGGCACTCGCAGTTGGGATTTTTTTTACTAGTGTTGTGTCCGTACTGAGAAAGAAAGCTTACGGGGCGGGGGAGAGCACATGTTAAAATGCGTAAAATATTCTTGTACATTTGTGGCTGTGTGTGACTATGTGAAAAGAATTCTCCTCTGTGTAATTGCGCTCATGAAAAATACTCTTTTTTTTCATAACTTGTTCTATTGTGACGGATGATGATCCATGACTATGTATTCATCGGCATGATGTGATCTTGCTTTGGGCTTGTTTACTCGTTGCACGACGAGCCATCATATTATGCAGGCAAACATTTTGTTCACTTGACTCTCTTCTTCACCGTCGCATCTTCACATTTCATGTTAGTGTGCAGCAGGACCGCGTGGTAGGATCTTCAACGCATTGTTGTAAAAAACCAAAGCAAATCCTATTTTCTCACGGTTTCTATCTTGGAAAAGCGTTATAGTTATGCTTGGATGGAGTCGTACGGAAGGTGCATATAAGAATACGGAAGCGAGCAGGAAAAAACTCGGTGTAACTTTTTTTTCGGACAGACAAAACGCAGATATTCCTTGTTTACAGTGCTCAGTATTTGTTGGTCTTGTTAACTAGCATCACGATCGTCATCAGCAATGATTTACTATTTATCTTGACGTCTTAAGATGAGATATGGTGGATCTGGAATTTTGAGTATTTGAATAGCCCGTTTTAAAAAACTTTCGTCCGTTCTTCGTGAGCGTATTTTAAACTGATACTGTCCCATAAAGAGTGGCCTTTTGAAATGTTATGTATTTTATAAAGCATGGTTACGCACATATTACCCAAAAACCATCTTCTACGAATCAGGCTAAGCAATGAACCTCATTCTTCATATTTTTGCGTCTCGTACGTACAAATACGACAATGCGTGGGTATATGCATGAACAGAGATCATATTCTAATCTTGCACACAACCCAAGGAACAGACGGGTGGTGTTAAGCCATAAGCTGAAGAACACCCAAAATTGAGTTTTTTTACTTTGTACTCACGACTTTTATGGATGTTTCATTGGACTGTGAGCAAGTGAGCAGTACTCAAAGTTTAGGTAGGTATCTGTGTTTGAGTTTCAATGTATTTGGTCGTGCCTGAAGATCACCCTATAGTGGCGTGCCTGCCGAGTAAACGAAAAAAATCGTAATAATAATGTGAACTCTTGGAGAGACACACCGACGATTTTGAGTAAACTGAGGATTTTCCTTTTAAATTTGCTCCTTGACTCTTTGGTGTTCACTGGTAGCAATAAAATACATTGGCGTACAATATCTGTGCACACTACACTACTTAAATATGCAAGGAAGCGTGAAAAAACGTAGTGACTAAAATTCAAATATATTTCACTTCCTTCCTGTTCTCTGTGTGTTGGTTTTAGTTGTGTTGGGAGTAATCTGTGTGTAAATCTCTGCTTTCTACTTTGAACGCTGTGCATGCACATTCGTTCGGAAACACACAAACATTTTTTTTTCTTGGGATCATTGCATCGCATAACAGCGTCGTCCTGTCCTTCTCCTTTCGAGTCCTAATACAGTTAAAAATAACACAGCCTGCTATACGAACAGTCAGACAGCAGTGAGTTTGCAGATGTTTTTGAAAAAGTTTTGCGTTCCAAAGATTTCATATACGAGCCTAGCAATACTGTTTGTATGAATCTGTGGCTTGAGTGTACTTACATTGAACGCATGCAGCAGGCAAAACGACAGTTCCATACTTTCAACCGGAATCCATTTTTACACGAGTGAGCACAATTTCTAGATTATCCAAAAGTACATTTTCATCTTACACACAACTCCTATAATACATCTTCATCTTATGCGTGTACTCACTACACCCAATACACCAGTTCCAGTCAAGTTGAATAGGCGAAATACCGTTACCAGTGGGGTGGCAGAAAACCAATAACCCTGTTATATGACTCCAAGTAATATTATGGACTTGACAATCCTAAAAGCAAAGAAGAAGGAATTGAAGAGTTTTTTTTTGTTGAAGATGAGACCGGTTGCATAGTTGAAATACATGAAATTCCGGAAGTCTTCCAGCGTAGTTTGTGTGATTTCGTTGTACTCAAGTGAGATTCTGGTTTATATTTTATATCTCGGGCGAGACAATGGTTCTTTGTTGTTCTACACAAGAGTAAATCAATTGTGACTGGTGACTAGGAATAGTGCGAGGCGTTTTCCATTCATTGTAGGGCTCTTGTGTAAATTATGAGTTCCGAAGAAGTGGCTGAGCTGGCTCAGGCCATACATAATCATGCAGATGCATTGTATGAATCTTGGACGAAAGGACAAGAAGCTATGAATATGAAGAGAATGGAGGACACACTTGAGTTATTAGCGGACCCGGGGTTAACCCCAAAACTTGAGCATTTAGTGTCATCGTTTGTGCGTCGTGACAAGGCCAAACGTCAGTTCCATCGACAACAGACAAGTCCTCCGAAAACATTAGACCCTCAGGACATCAACCAGTCTCAAACGGAGCGAGAACCTAGTCCAGGAAGTTTTAATAGGAAAGCATTACCTAAAAGTATTTTGGCTGTGGTACAGCGGTTTGAGCAACCCCCTGCATCAACTGGAAGAGAAGTTAGCCGTGAACGAAGCCCATCTTTGACTTCAAACACACTAGAAAATAATCATGTTGACGGTGGTGTCGGAAGTGGCCCGAATAGTATTAGTAAAATTAGCACAACGTTACCAGGAGTAGGGTCTGTGACGAGAAATGTCATTTGGGCGGATTCTAATAGCCGACATACTGCCTCTGAAAAGAAAGTTGGTAGAATGTCAAGTCCAGTCCTGGGTACTGGTAGCAATAGTCCCACTGTTTCCCTTTCCCCACCAAGTTCAGAAAAATATATTAACAACTCGGAGAAAACTAACAATGCCAGCCCCTATCCGACTGGGAAACTATTCAACTCTCCAGTCAGTTCTCCCGTTCACAGCAGACCATACCCTGGTCCTGGTGGTGATGGTAAAAACAGTAGTGGCACTCCTTCAAAAAACAAAGAGCGACATATACCCATTGAGAGATATGACGATTCTCCTTCAAATACTCAAATTAAGACAAATGGATTTTCTAGTCCAAAGGCGAAGAAGACTAGTCCTGTAGCACAACAGGCTGTTACTCATAATACTCATCAGCCCCCACCTTCTAGCGTAAGTGTGGACGGAAGAAATTTCAAGCATGAAATGCGAGAACTGGAGAGGGAGGAAGAACGACTCTTTCATGCACTTCGTACAGGTCAACTAGTTCATGGGATTTTTGCAAGTCATCATTCTCCCACGCAGAGTGTCCCTCCAGATAGTGGAGCCAGACATGGCAGCAACGACCTGTCTGGCGGAAATGCGAATACAAATCATAATCAAACCAATAATGGGTCTCGTGTTGCCTTCGCCAAAGAGCGAATTCGGCAAAGTCAGCAGCATCCGCTGACTCAGCAAAGACTCGAACTTCAGAAAAGGTTGCCTTCACCTTCGGGATCTCTTGCGGCGGCGATAGCTGTTCAGCAAGGGAAACTCAAGTTTCAGTCCCCTGGTTCTACTAATGGTAGTCCCCCTGCTCCCTTAGCCACTCACCCATTGTTTTCTTCTGTTGAAGATGAGCCGAGTGGTATTAAGGACAATCAATACACCGGTGGTTATCACAGTCGCTTCAATGGTTTCCGGTTTGGTCCTGGCTCCAGTGTGGCTGACCGTGTTCAAATGTTTGAAAAGTATCCTAGTTCAAGTATTTCATTAGGCAATAATGTAATTAGTCAACATTGTGGAACGCCTCCTCCTCAGACCTCCCCTCCTCCAAATGGAGGATCGCCCCTCTCACCTTCATCTAGAATCAGCCCGAATCAAGGTCCCCCGATCGGAGATGCTAGTAACGTGAGTAGTATTAGTGGCAGTAGTATTGTGGCAGCTAGGAAGCAGCAGTTGCAGCAACAACCGGCAGTATCGCCAACTGCTCCGTGGCGATGTTCACCAAGTAGGGATAACAACGTCACCACCACCAATGTCAACAGCCTTGCTCTCAGTAGTAACGGCACCCAACATCCCTATCAACAGTTTCAGATTGTGAGCCAATATCATTTTGTCGCCTATTCACCGATTTCCGCTTTTCATTGCCGTTTTTTTTCTTGTCCGCCTTGGCAGTGGTTTCCTGTTCAGCAATGCTCCTTTTAATTATTAGAATATACCTAAGCAAGAGCGAGCGGAGCTCACCTCGAGAAGAGTCTTTGACTTTCTTTGTTCCTTTTCTGCTGGTGGCGTATAGCCTCAAATAACATGTGTATGCAGTGTAAACTCTGTTTTTCGCTTTACCTAGGAAAATTTTATACTTACTCAAGACCTGTGAAGTACATTAGCTTTCATTGGCATAAGTCCAGAATTTTGTTTTTCTTCTCAGCCCTCTTGTCTGCAATTCTGCAAACTTGTGTAATAATATTTACGATTTCATGGTGTTTTGCAGCAAGAAGTCACACCTTGTGCCATTTACAATAATATAATTGAGCAAAATGAAATGAGTTTTATTTTAACTTTAACCGATTAGCCCATTCTCATCGCTCTTATAAATGCTAACAAGTAATATAACAGTAATGTTAGGACGGATGACGGATCAGGGATGATATAAACTTAAATCACCTCTGAGTAGGATTATATATGGCAAAAACCCTTTTGAATTCTCGTTGCTAATTGCAGGTTCGCTAGAAATGGAGGACAAACATGTCATAACCTAAAAAATCTCGCTCCGTCTTATACAATTTAATAATTATTGTTGAATTCGAATGTATGAATTGCTTCCAGATATTTTGTTTGACCACTACACAATTTCCGAGTTCATGCACAGAGTTGTAACACTACGGCTTTCCTTTTTGAATTTAAGGCATGCCTAATTGGCAACCTTCATGAAATTAACAAAATGGTACATACATATGGCAATTGGTCAGGAACCGGGCCGATAGATCATAATCCTGTGAATAATATTGAATAAATAATATTCGTATTGCTACGTATTAAACGATTTTGAAAAATAAGTATGGCCAAGTAGAGTGGGGTCGCTTTGAAGCGATAGTCGTATAGAACTTTGTATCAAATCTAATGGATTTTATCATCTTATATAAATCAGTTCTAATTCTAATAGGATTGTGAATTCACTTCCATGTTGCGCATTATTACCAGTGTTGATGAATGATGATGATGAACTGCTTT
Source organism: Dicranocentrus wangi (assembly GCA_036850665.1). Lineage (NCBI taxonomy): Eukaryota > Metazoa > Arthropoda > Collembola > Entomobryomorpha > Entomobryidae > Dicranocentrus > Dicranocentrus wangi. The sequence continues at coordinate 5,559 of JAANSN010001225.1, read as the reverse complement.
TGTAATTAATCATGTAATCAAAACGAATTTACGAATTTTATAAAACAATGAAGCCAAGTATGGCAGCTTGCTGTACTGTAAGTAGAGCTTACAATACATACATGTATAAAATATGTGCAATAACTTGTAAAGTTGCAAGCCTAACTGTGTGCACAAGGATGATCCAAATTCCAAATTTACACCAAGGTTGTTATGTTGTTCGACACACGGATTTAATGCTATTGCTTGAATTTGCTTGTAGTTTTGATGGTTGTACTGCGCAAAGTAGATTAATGAGTGGCAGGTTTGTGGTGGATTTAAAATGTAAAGCTTTGATAGACAATACTGCGAATATATACTTATCCTCTTGGATTTGAGGGGATTTTATGATATGATATGACGCTTTTGGTGTGCGTATAAGAGCTTACTTACTTACAAGTTTACTTGTTAGTTTAACGAAGGCTCAAGTATAAATGACCTATGTTGGGTTTTTTTTGTATTGCGGTAGCACATTGATGTAGCAAGTGGAATACCCAAAGGCCAGTCGACTAGTCCGAAAACCCCTGTAGACAGTCCAAGAGGGAACAAGAGAGTAAAGGATGTGCCTCGTTTCTATTTTCCTGAAGGTGAACCAGTCTCCCCGAATATCGTTCAAGAGACATTGGCGAAAGCCGAGGAGAAGATGCGGAAACAAAATGGATGTGTGACTTTCGCCGAATTCGCTGATGTAAGAAACATTATTTGCACATATACCATGAGCGTAAAACTCGGTAAACCTGTTTACATTTTAAAACTGGGTTTGATTTTTAGGTGTTGTCAACAATTGGAATCCCAGTATTTTGGAAGAAGCCATTTTGGATGGCAATGTGCCTGGAACCTGATGAAACTGTGTCGGCCTTCACGTTTATTCCATTTCTTCGTAATCTGTTTGCGGATTGTCCCGATGAAGCATCTCGATTTGCCAGGCTGCTAAACACCGCTTCGAACAACGCGCAAAGCAACAACAACAATAATAATACTAACGGTTCAAACAAATACAATGGCATGTCAGATGTATTCAAGCAAGATGTTAAAACAATCGAGTTGACTATGTCAGATTTTGTGCCGATGATTCAAGACATTATAGATACACACCAGGGTAAGTCTTTAGAAATCGTCAAAAAATAATGCGAAGCATATATTGAATACTTATTATGGGATGGGATCTAATTTTTAGGGCTGGGGTTTCTGAGAGATGCCCCCGAATTCCATAGCCGTTATATTACTACAGTTGTGTCTCGAATATTTTACAAGGTTAGTATGTTAGTATGTGTTTAAGTAGACATGTACGGACACAGACCGGTTGTGATTTTTTAAAATAGGAAAATTAATTATGGTCATGTGTTGATGATTCAGGCCAATCGCTCATGGTCAGGACGACTCTCTTTGTCTGAACTAAGGCGTTCTAACTTGTTGAAAATAATTAAACGACTGGAGGAAGAGACTGATATTAATAATGTTACCGAGTACTTTTCTTATGAGCACTTTTACGTGATATATTGTAAATTCTGGGAACTGGACAAGGATCATGATCTTCTTGTCAATAAAAGTGATCTAAGGGGTCACGCTGATCATGGTAAGTGTTGAGGATATTTATTTGTATAGTTTGCTTTGTTCTATATAATTAATACTATTTAGCTTTATTTATATAATCATGCACTGTACATAATTAAGAATGGTGATTTTTGTACCATTTGAATGCAGCACTTTCGGGTAGGATCATAGAACGTATATTTAGTGGTACTGTACTTCGTGGATGGGATATGACCAGCTCAGTACGAGCTCCTCCAGACAAAATGACCTATAGTGATTTTGTGTGGTTCCTACTTTCTGAAGAAGACAAGAGAACTCCAACTGCAATAGGTGCAGTAATAATTAGTATGATAATCATGACTGAGATTGCCGATTGGTATAATACAAATAGTATAAGATAATAATATATTGATATTAGAATATTGGTTCCGTTGTCTGGATCTGGACGGTGATGGAGTTCTCAGTCCATTTGAATTACAGTATTTCTACTGCGAGCAAGAGACACGAATTGAGGCTCTGGGTATAGAACCATTAGATTTTGCTAATGTGTACTGCCAAATGGTCGATATGCTTCAGTGTCCCACTACAGGTGAGTAATTATATTATAGCGAGCGATATTATAAAACTTTGGAATGGGTATTAGTCTATATTTAAAACAAAATGTATTAATTACAATGCAGGAATTCGCCTCAAAGATTTTAAACGTAATCCCCAGTTAGCAGCTAACGTTTTCAATACGTTATTCAATCTGGATAAATACCTAGAACATGAACAACGAGACCCCTTCGCAGCTGCAGCTTCTGGTGCTAATAATTCTGAAGGGTATGAAGGAGAATCAGACTGGGATAAATATGCCGCTGCAGAATATGAACTACTTATAGCTGAAGAAATCCCATCAGATCACGAATAAACAATTTATTTACTACTATAAGCTTGTAAAATATGTTAAACTTTATGTTAACAACAAATAATATCTAACGAAATAAGAGGTGCAGTATATCACAATAATACTACAAGTTCATTTATATTATTCATCTTCTCATTATTTACTCTGAAACGAAACTTAAGACTATTTATAAGATCAAGTGTTAACTTTCGAAATCCGTATTTACACGACTGAACTTCTTTAAAACGATTATATCATTTGTAGTAGGTGTCCCCACGAATTCGCTGCGCCAACTGTATGTCCTTTGGCATAATTGTTACACGTCGGGCGTGCACCGCCAACAAATTGGTGTCTTCAAAAAGACCAACTAAGTAAGCTTCGGCAGCTTCCTAAGTAATAAACCATAAAATTTTTACTTTTTAAATACATTGTAACAAATACAACTTATTTACATTGTAAACAAACTATTGGGCGTTGTCTCACCTGAAGTGCACCCAACGCTCCGGCCTGGAACCGGAAGTCGCTCTTGAAGCATTGACACACTTCCCTCACCAACCTCTGAAAGGACAGCCTCGGGATTAGTAGCTCGGTAGTTTTTTGGTATTTTCGAATTTCTTGCATAGCAAGGAAACCGGGTCTGTCAATTCATATGTACAAATCAATTTATTAAACTAACGTCTTAAGAAGTTAAAAAACCTTTCCATTGCGATCTGATTTTGAAATATAATACAATAAAATATAGTACTAGTTAATTTAATTAAGCGAACCTATATCGAGGTCTCCTTCTCCTTTGACCAGCCTCCCCTCGAAGACGCAAGCGCCTGCTAATTGCTTCCGCTCTGGCTGGGGTTGTTCTCGCAGGTCTAGATCCAGAAGCTCTCTGACTGGCTGAAGGGGTAGGATCCGACACCTGACTTATCTGGGATCTGGTGGTGCTGCGTTGCGGGGATGCCTGCGCCTGCACGGCTGCTCCCACTGAAGCGGATGGCCTTGGAGGAGGGGTAGGGGTAGGTGAGGCACTCGCGGATGTGGCACTCCTCTGTCGTGCCAACCGATTTAGAACATCTAGGGGATTTTCGTGACGTCCGGGAATGAACTGGGGTGCTCCAGTGCTTTTCTTTGCCACTCTCCGTGCTCGTGGAATCTCCACCGCCGCAGCAGCACCTTCCTGACTCGCCCGTGGCATTATGAAACTACACGAGATCAAATGAATATTATTAACTCATACCCTGTATCAATTTATCAATTCCGTCTTCAAAATTCTTGAAACTACACCAAGTGCATTTACTACTTACCAATTTTGCTTTAAAAAAGATTCGGGACTGTCACCTCGTCACATGTACACAAACACACACACCACAGTTGTAAAAGCACACAGCTATTACCAATATTCACGTTCAATGTCTAAATTATAAATGTCTCCTCGTCTTAAATCGATTCCACCCACTCAACTAGGTCAACTATTATGCCCTACTTTTTAAACTAACTAACGGTTTAGTGTTCCATCATTGAACAGAATGAGTCGAGTCAATTAACGTTATCCGAGGAACTACTATCAAGAAAGGTCCCTTTTAATCTTAACATGTTTCTGATGTTTCCGATTTGATTTAATTGGTTTTGGGTAGTAGTACGTAAACTCAACTGATGGTGATCGCGAGACTGCTCGACTGGGATGGATAATATATGGATCTAGTAGAATCAGCAATTACGTACTTGTACGTACACACACGTACGTAATAAACTCATGTGTTGCTCCTGGAGTGTTTGTAGTGGATTTAGATGTAGTGTTTTGTGGATAGTGTTGTGTTGTGGTGATTTTGAGGTGAGATGAGATATAATATGATTGTCGATTTGGGGATTTATTTGGGTTGGGATGTTTATTTATTTACATAGGTATTTTAATCAATATAATAACCCCCTCGACCAGTCGACGATCACTGTCGTACGTAACCTGTACGTACTTGTTCTTGTGTGGAGTATGGCAGTACAGTATAGTGTGCAGTGGGAGTGGATTTGTGGATATATATGTGGATGGATAGTAAAAAGGCAAAAATAAATGGTTGGATAAAATATGGTAGGGATCATGCGGTAGATGGTATGGGACACGCTATTCGTATCTTTGTACTTTAGTTTGCCAGTACGCAAGTAACGTATACATAATATACAATAATAATATTTCATAAAGAGCTTAAAGCTAAAGCTTTTGCTCTTAATAATAGCGGACGAAGCGAGACGAGAGACAAGAACAAACGTGTTAATACTTTACTACACGTTGCACTAACACTAACAACTCCAAGGATGACCCGTCCCATAATCCCATTATATTCTCATATTGCATTGCATATATATTTGTGTATTGGCAAAACGTTTCAAGAAAGAGGAGAGGACAAAAGAAGGTGATAAGACGTTTAAACTTACGACACACAAATAAAGTGCGTACGACACAAATGCATACATTGTATGAAGTTGATAATGAGAATATGCGTGCGAGTAAGTAAGAGGATGCAACTATGATGTTGGAAATTAGTAGATCAGAGATAAGAGATAAGATTATCTCATATTATGCAGCATGAAACAGGGGGGATGTAATAATGTGGCATGGAAAAGTGTAAAAATAGTAGACGGACAGTCGAGGAGGTTTAAGATAAGACGCGATAAGAAAGAGTGCAACACAAAAATGCAAATCAACTTTATTGTACGTTTCTATTCACGAGATGATGTCAAATCCTTTTAGGCATGGTGGGAGTGACGACCGATATTTTATACCATACATTTTAATTTGATGATTCATTGAGCGAGTACTCATGTTAGTCATTTTCGTGCAGATAATTCTTCATACTAATCGGAGACAGTTCCCGTTCCAGTCGTCCCCTGCCTTAAGCTTCCTATTTCCTTTTCTTCTTCTAGAGATGTTTTGTTGGGTTGGGAAAAGGGAATCAAATCAATTGGCATAATACCTTCACTGCTGCCGCATAATTACCCTTACCACTCCTCAATCTGTCCTCTGCAGTAGGCCATGATCTTCTTATTTTATCATATAATGTAATGTCCACCATTGTCCACGTCCCCCCACCAGCGTATAATAAACCTACCACCGGATATTGCTTAATCGATTTCCCAAT
>JAANSN010001224.1:0-36741 GCA_036850665.1 Dicranocentrus wangi | reverse complement strand
ATAGGGCAACAACAAGGGTCACCGTCAAACTACATCGAAACCGACCCGTCGCCATATTTTTTCAGTTCTTATTATAAACACATGGTTAACGCTCTAATAAAAAATACTTCCAGCTTTGGTTTTCCTGGATTTGGGGGTTCAGCATGCACCTCAACCTAACACTTATACTTACTGCTGCTGTGCTAGCTAAACATGCCGTTCAATATATTATATTGCTTTTATAGTCGGGAAGGGCAATGCCACTATCGTGGAATAAAAGTGCTTCTCTATGAGCTTAAGATTAGTTTTGGCTAGAAAAATATAAAAGGTACAAAAGTCAAAAGAAAGTCAAACTAAATTGATTCAAAAAGGGATATAGAACTGCCTGCACGCCGTCCACCGTGTCTGCCGTCTTACATGTAAATGCAAATTGATCTTTCACATTACTCGTATATTCTAATCCTATAATTTATCTTATTGATATGCAAATTCTTATCTTAAATACAAGTTGAATCAACAGCATCAAAAGGAAGTATGTCGTGTAATACAAAACGAAACCTTTCCTTTATTGAATAGCACACAAATTCATAATTTACATTACTCTCTATCCCTTATGCCGTAGATCAATTACACATTAACCTAGCTTGCTTTTCTTACACATCCACTCGACAACGATACTTATACAATTGCACTTATTGATTATTACTGGCTCTCTGGTTTGACATTTTATATATTTTTGGCCTTATATCCTACGACGTGGTTTATAAATGCATAGTTCCATAACATAACTCATCCAAAGTCTAACATCGGACTAATAGAACGTTTTTTGGTGGAAGAAGTATTCCTCAATTCTAAACTGCCTTAATCATAGTTTATGCACAGGTACAGCAAGAATATTATAAGAAATTCACACACCACACCATAATAGAAAATAAGAGATTATTTTAAGACTTGACACTAGTGAGTAACTGCTGGTGAACACAGACAGAAGAGAATCAAAAACTTCAATATTTTTTCAGAGTCTTCTTGATGAGAGCCATTCGCTGCTTGTGGGCTTCAGATTGATATGTCTTTTTGGCTGCTTTTGATGGCTCCTCCTTGTCCTCAGTGGAAATCCACATGTTGTGATGACGCTCTACAAAAAAAATGAGTAAAATTATTAACATGGCATCAGTACTCAAAGTATATAAAACCGTCGTGTAAATATTAATGGGGGAGGGGCGCATGCACAATTACCTAAGTAAGTTTCCAAGTCCTGAGGTTCAATACTGGTGCCCTTTCGGTGGGCCGCAAATTTAGCCGCACCTTCCATAATTTGTTCCATAAACTCATCCGAGTATGCCAGCAGCAAGTCCTCCACTTCCTCATCAAGTTGGACATTAGGATCCACGTACTTTGCCAAGTTTTGAAGATTTTTCCTTGAAATAACCTACACACAAAATACAAAAGTGGGAATCAAAGCAAACTCTTTGTAAGCAAGCTTGGTGACCAAATACTAAACTGTAACCCCAAAAAAGTAATTAACTAAACTACAATGAAGAACCACTATTGACTAACGACTAAACTATAAAACTAGGTAGTTCACTGTAGTAACTTACATTCGGTGGATGAACAAAATTTCCAGAGGTTGTTGACGTTGCTGGAGCAATTATCACTGTAGACTGATGGCTATTTGAGGATGATGATGACGATGAGGAAGAAGAAGCCATTTTATTGAAATCTTTTTTAATCAGTTTCGTTCCCTTATTGACTAAATGACAAGATAAGTTTCCACTTAAAAAGTTATGATCCTACATATAAAATGCTCTCTCTCTCTCTCTCTCTCTCTCTCCAGCCTTTTTAATAATAATAATAATATTTTAATAATATTTTAACGAGATCCGTCTGCATCACAGAGTTGGTGCTGCTGGAGGAGCTAGCTGGATACTGAAAGGATCAGATCAAGTTAGTTGCTGCTGCGTTCAAGCAACAAACTCACGTTTAGGATATAAATTACTTCTTTCTACTACGAAAATCCTGGATACAAAACGTAGTATTATTTTAAATGCTAACTATCCGCTGCTGCTGCTAGGCTCAAAGAATGATGCCGACTTGTTCCAGTACCATTATTATTATTATTATTATTATTATCTAGTATTAGGTCCTTCATCAGCATTCCCTTAATTCCACTTAATTGAAGAAACTAATCAGAAGACTGGAAAGATGTGATTCAAGAACTTCTTATTTTTCTTTCCTTCTTGGGCACTGCACTGACTGGACACCACCATACCACCACACACACATGTAATGTGCGAAGAAGGAAGAAGAAGAATGACAACAATATATTATCTTGAGGTAAGGTGGAGGTAGGTAATGGCATGTGGTCGGTATACATAGGTATAGATAATATGTACCTACACAAAAATGCAGTATTATTATTACTTTTGGAGTATGTTGTTGATATTGGAGGTTTTCGGAGTAGCGGTGGCTGTGATATATTGAAGCCCAATAGCCACCACATACACAACAGCTTTATAACGAGATATAGGTATATATGAGGCGCAGCACAGAGGTCTTCTTTTCTATTGCTTTTATGGAATAGCCTTTAGCTGCTGCTGGGAGACTGGGAGAGATTGTAACAGTGGATTGCTTGGCATGATGCATGTGGTGCGTGCATATGGTGGAGGGTTAGAGGTTTCTTATTGTCAAGACGCCCCAATAATAATGTAGTCGTAGTCCTGCTAGAAAATGCTATGCCATAATAATATAGGTAGGTAATGCCATTTACCATACTGGAGACCGTGTGGTGGGGTAACTTGGTCAGCTATATCGTGGATGATGATCCCCCGAATTTTAGTGAAATGTCCTCTACGAGGTCGGCGGACGGAGGACTCCAAGGGTCGCGAATGTGTAACATAAAGCAAAGCAGGGATTTGTATTTTATATGAAGTACTAAATGAGTACATTGATACTTCAAATTTTAAGACCATTAAACCATAATAATTCACTTTTAAATTGTCTTTTATTATTATATCTCATCATGATTTATTCTCCATTGATTCTTTGCTCTCAGGAACGCGACATTTTTTTAGTAGAAAAACGAAACGGTTTTGATACACGTCAGTATATGTATATTTATATAACCTCCTGTAATAATGATTGACGTTTGACGTAGATTTTGCATATAAAATACTTTTTACCCCTTTACATAAATTCTTAAAATGGTAAAATTACATTTTTGTGAGCGCTATATACTAAAAATGTATATTAATTAGATAAAATCGTTGTTATTGCGAGAAGAGAATTCACAATTTAAATGAAACGTAACTTAGGTATATCAAACGCTGACGACGACAACAATAATATAAACAAAACGTGTGGCATTTTAAATTAATACTCTGGGTTATTGCTACATTTTTGTGTTAAAATCTCCGTCTCGCTCGAAGACAATCCTTTTGCTTTCTCTTTTCTCACTTACAACTCTCCAACAACACGACTTTTGTTCTAGTTATTAATATTATTACTTTTACAGTAGTTGCTGGAATACTTTTTTTACGATTATGAATCCATTTGAGCTCTGGTTGACAATATTTTTTTTGTTAGTGTAACAACTCTTTCATTTTCTCCGAGTCGCCCCCGAGTACATCCGTGACACATTGGTTGCGACTTGCATATGGCAAGACTTGCTTCTTATTGAATTGCAAGTTAATTAATAATTAATTCTCTCTACGGAAGGGGCGTAATATTTTGTTTAACTATTGTTACGATATAATATTACTTATATATACTCTTAATTAAAAGTATTTACATGACGCGATTTTAAAGTTAATAACAATCAACATTCTCTGCATATTTGCGGTATACATATATCACTTTGTTTTATACAAAGTAGTTATTTTTTTTTTAAATAATCAAAGTGTAGATCACAAAGTCTGCTTGGCAGGTAATAAGAAAAGTAACGAGGATTTTTAAGTGCTACGACGACGACGACGACGATAGCAAAGCCACTGTTTTACATTACTCGAATTGCACTTTCTTGTACACTTGATGTTGTTCATGAAAATAAAAACTAGGCGTTATTTCTGCTGAACATTCGTAAATTGATATACAATGATGATGATGATGAGGATGATGATGTAAATAATATATACAACTATCGAGCTGTCTAAAGAAAATATCATTCGCATTGATTAATAATGGCTTATATTGTAGCACTCTCTCAATTCAGAATCACACGTGGCACTCTGGCTAAACCGACTTTTTAAAAATGTGCCGTTTCTTGGAATCTCATTCCCTTCCACTCACTCATCATATCATCATTTAGCCTGTGGTTTAATAATTTTATGTAATAAGTAAGTAAATGGTTTTTTACGTAAGGCTCTTAGAGTTATCACTCAACTTTGTTAATGCTACTACACACTATACATACACTATACATCTTCTAAATTACAAACATTAAAAACAGTCAGACTTGAAAGCAGCAGTTTTTCCGTTCACAAACTGATTTTTTTAAAAACATTATTATTAGTTGACGATATATATATCAAATCATTCGTATCCATGTGAATATCGCTTTGTTACATGTAAATAAGACAGGTTAAAATGGACAAGTTAAAAAATGAAAGGGGAACTCGTAATTTTTTTCTCTGAACATGTTCCATTATAAAACTGGTAAAGTGTAAGTATTATAATATTATGTTACATTGTAAGACTATTAAATAAAATGGACTGGATCACTATATATGAGATGCTGTCGCTCACAATTGACTTTAAATATGATTATGTTTCTAAATTCAGTTTCCTCCTTGATCTATCCTCTCTGGCAATTTTGTATGTATTTTTCAAACCAAAGTCCTATTATTCTAGGCTGAGAGTTCATTTTTAATATATACAGACTATTTTGTTTTTCATGGTGAAACATCATGGAATGCTTGTGATTGTGGCGTAACCCTTAGTCTGCATTTTTAGTTATTTTTTTTAGCATTACTATACGCACGCGCACAATTTTCAACATGCTGTCAACCAACAGTTAAAAATCCTAATTTTCATCGCCGAGTAAAGCTAAATCATTATCTTCTTTGGAAGAATGAGAATTTTCGCTGTGACTCGTATTACAATTGTTATCCGAGTCTGACGCCGTGGGTGACGGTTGTCGTGCAGTTCGTCCGACCGCTGTATTTGAAACTTTGCGATCGGATCGTGGTATCGTTGTCATCCGAGTGTAGTTTGGATTTGAGCCGGAAGTAGCTCTGGTGTGATCTAGGTGATCGTACTCTTCCTCGTCCACCACTGCAATAGATTATAAATAGAATGAGGTTTTACAAAAATTACAAAACTTTATATCTCATCGATCCGAATGTGTTCAGATTGAAACTGTTCAGTACCTCGGACGTTCTTCCCCTTTTCGTTGTTAATTTCATCGTACACATGCTCCTTGTTGAGGTCTTCAATACTTGTATATATGTTGTTTTGAAGATTAGGATTTGTTGCGTCCGCCTCCAAGTTTTTCTGATGGAGTGACTTGGACGATGGGAAATCATAGGAACTTGCTCCTCCTATTTTTCAAAATAGACATTAATATAAGGTTTAATATCACCTCAAATTTGAAGTCAGTGTAGATAAACCATTTAAAATGTGGGCAGAATTAATGTAGCAGATTTTCAGTAACACACGGTACAATATTACTGTGCTGTCGTCACAAGGATCGTAAATTAAATTAAAAATACCTTTTCCATAAAACCATTCGAAATACACTGTTTCCACCCAGCAGCATAATTAAAGGAAATATATGACAGGTTAAGTAAAAACGTACATTTTTACGTACTTTGCTTAACTACAGACAGACATGGCATTACGCTATGGCTACATACCATCATCGTATTCTATTCAAGTGGAGGTATGTATGTGTGCAATAATACGTAACTGCAAGTTTAATATCACTTTTGTGACTTATAAAACTGAAAACAATGATAATATATACTTAGTGCTAACCTGGATTGCTGAACTCATCCTCTTCATCTCTATAGCCATTCCACCCCCTCCGCTCATTTATATTTCTGGTAATTGTAGTTTTCTCAAATGGGCTCAGATTCAGATTGTTCTGCTCAGCCCCGGTTGAGCCACCTTGATATGAATAAACTGGGTTGTCAAAGTGGTGATTATCTGCATAAGGAATGGGTTGGAATATACAGGGATAATATTAATTATTTCACTCTGGGCATTCTGATATTAACAAAATCAACCTATTAGAAGTCGGACTTAGCTCTTACCTGTCCCAATGCCACCATTTGCTTTGTAATGCACGTGCACATTATCTTGCTTGAGCTTATTAATTCTTCGTCTGTAGTACACCACAACGCACACAATTATTAGGAAAAAGAGCAACAAGCCAATCACGGTAAATACAATCTTTCCAACGTGAGACGTTTCTTCTTGCGGATCTGTAATTAGTTTAACACACAAGTTCTTGAATTAACACATCTCTTTTACAATTAGTTGCGTTGCCTGTCAGGTGAACAGGTACACTTACGTTCAATGGGTTCTGATTTTGTTGGCGAAGTTATACGATAACATTGAAACGAGTCTGCAGAGCTGGAGCCTTCAATAGGGAAGATTTCGTTTGCCATTTCTAGAAAGTTAAAGTAGCATGATTATTATATGTTGAAACGGAAACGGATTTTTTTTAGTTTCATAACAACTATTAGACTCTATAAACTTACCATGATATCCAGCTCCAGGAAGTTTGCATCCAGCAACAGGATCGCAAATATAATCTGCTGATTCGCATTCACAAAAATGAACGCAATTATCTCCGTAATATCCTTCGGGACAACCTGTCATTATACCAGCCGGTGATTTAGTATATATGATGATACATTATAATAAGATCAAAAAACTGAGTATAAGGAAGTCAACAAATGATCTTACTTTCTGCACACCTAGGTCCCATCCATCCAGGCGGACACCTACATTCACCGTCATGCCCTCGACACTTCTCTCCATTGGCACACTGACAAGCTTGACTGCAGTTAAACCCGTATTTACCCGACGGGCAGGGTTTTGAACAATCGTCGCCCATCCACCCAGGGTAGCATCGGCATACCCCTATACAGTGTAAATATTAATGTGAGTCTATCATACTGAGGAAACTTATTTACATAATATGTGGCATGTGGCTACGTATTAAATTAATAATGACTGGAGTGTACCTGATCGAGGATCACAATCTGCCACGTTGTCCTTGCAGTTACATTTTGATTTGCAGTCTTTTCCGTACATCCCATCAGGGCACGAAGACGTACAAAACCAGTCGGTGTGATTTCTGTCGCAAATACACTGACCACTGACAGGATCACATGGGACCCCTAAATAATAATGATAGTAATTATTTTGTAAGTTGTTGAATTATATGGTATAGAGGAGAGGGTACTCTAGAGTCCAAGGGTACCACCACCACTCACCATTTCTACAGGGTGGACAGTTCTGCTCACAGTTCAACCCAAAGAAGCCTACCCTGCAGGGCGAATCACACTTGGGCCCTGTTTTGCCAGCAGGACAATGGCACAGGCCGAGTTGCTTGTCGCAGGTTCCCCCAGAGCAGTCGCATTTGCTGGTGCATCCAGGACCCCAAAAACCGTCATCGCATATGGTGTCGCACTCGGCACCTGAATCCATTTCAGTTATTAAAACTTGATTTCTACTAATGAGCGTTTAAGGTTGTGTACATAACACCGAACCGACGCGACAGCAGCAATAATATTATGCGTCTCACCATGGAACCCAGTTTTACAAACGCACTTTCCATCGGGAGAGTCGCATCTGAGCGTGTTTTCACGAATGCAGGAGCAGTTATACGCACAATCCACTCCAAAGGCCATTGCTGGGCACGTTTGTTCGCATTTTGCACCGCGGAAACCGGGGAGGCACAGGCATTCACCTTACGAGCACATATAACTTTATGTTAGTCGTCTTTAACTTTATGTAGTTAATTTCATTAGCACATATGTGTGCACATACCTGTGTGCTTGTCACACACGCCATTATTATTGCAATCACATTTGGTGCAGTGGCCAGTTGAGTCTTGACCCCAAGTTCCAGGTGGGCATTTTTTGTCACAGTATAACCCGTGCCACCCTGATACATTCAAGACATATAGTATATATACGTATACTCTCAATGGATAATCTTATATTTTTACTGACAATATGTACTTTTGTTACTTAAAACAATTCAATCCTTACCAGACATGCAAATACATTTTCCATTAGTTGGGTCACATTTCGTGGAATGCACACACTGGCAATCGTAATCACAGTGATAGCCGTATTTTCCCGCAGGGCATTCATTTTCACACTGGCTTCCAACGTAGCCTAGCAATTAAAATTTTAATTCGATACTGAGAACTGACTCAAGTGAATTAGCGTCATCCATTTCACTACTACTGACTGACTGACTGACTTACCCGCTGGACAAATGCACTTCCCATTTACAGGATCGCAGAATGCACCATTGGTGCAGTTACATGTTTGGGTGCAGTCTTGGCCCCATGTATTAAGAGAGCATGGCCTAGTACATTGTTGTCCCCTCCAACCAGGCTTGCAAATGCACTTTCCGTTACTTGAGTGACATCTGAAGTACAAGTAGGGGTTCCAAATATATTCCAGTTATAAAAGTACGTAGGTACATCATGTTTAAGCATGTCAGTATTTTAGTATGAAGTAGGTAGGTCAGCATGTTAACTTACGCTGCAGTGTTAGTCGCGTTACAAGTGCATGTGCACTCACACCGCGGGCCGTAACGATTGAAAGGACATTCCCCATCCTCACATTCTCTGCCAGTCCAGCCAGGTGGGCACTTGCACGTTCCATTAATTGGGTTGCACTGACCATCATTTTTGCACGTACATTTATTTTCACAATTTTCTCCCCATGTGGAGGCTGGGCACTCCAGTTGGCACTGTAAATACACATATTTTCTAGTATAATACCCCTCACTTGTTGTTGGTTAAGGAATAAGTTGAGACAATCTCCCACAGGCACCTACCAACTCGCCAATGAATCCAGGTTGACATGTACATTCACCGGTAATATGATGGCATGATCCGCCATTGTAGCATTCGCAATTTTTATTGCAGCTTACTCCCCACTTTCCTGGTTGACACGGGTTAGCACACACCTCGCCCTATACGGAAGGAATCACGTAATAATATTGTAAGTTTCAGCTATTGACAATGAATGAGACCCGTTCAGTTTGTGTCGTCTTACCCTCCAACCCGGTGTACAGTAGCACTTGCCAGTGGTTGGGTCACATGTACCATTATTTTGGCATTTGCAGTTGTTTGAACACTGAGGACCATGTGTTCCAGGCGGACACTGGATCTCGCACCTGTTTCCAAACAAATAACCCCGATAAGTTCGAAACTTATATAACTGATAGGAATGCTGAAAGATAAAGGCAGTGGATCAAAGCACTTACAAGGGCCCCTTCCATCCTGATGTACAATTACACTCGCCAGTTACAGGATCGCATGCTCCACCATGTTGGCATCTGCAGCTTTCAAGACAATTCAGCCCGTAAAAATCCTGCGGGCATGGTTGATTGCAGTGTAATCCCGTGTAGCCTCGCTTCGCATATGCATTTGCCACTGCTAACATCGCACTTCGAACCGTGATCACATTCGCATTTATACTGGCACTTGTCGCCCCACTGCTGCGCTGGGCACCCTACAAACAAGCACGACTTACAGGTCAACTCAAATTCAGACATTTACATACACGCTGACGTAGTTGGAGCACAGTTTTGCGGGACTTACTTAAGCTGCAATCCTGACCCCCAAAGTCCTCCTCGCATTCACATTTGTCGGGTGCAATGCACATTCCATGTGAACTACATTCCGGGTTACACACTGGGAAACATTTTGAGCCATCTTCGGATTCCCTGAAGCCGGGACAGCAAATTGGTATTTGTCTCGTTTTCTCAATAGTCTGAAATTAGCATAAACCAACGCCAAAGTGTTAAAAAAACAAGGGCACAAAACCTTAATACTTTATGATTATGATACCAAGAAAATACATACACAAAAACAAAACAACTTAATATATTCACGGAAAGTCCCAGGTGTACGTTTAATCGTGACAAGATTTTTTCACTCAACTTGACGCACGGAAATTACAAAATTGACATTGTACAAGCGTGATAAAAGTTCAAATGCACTTAAAGCGCGTCATGCTTTCGCCTACAACCAAAGTGGCATCTAAAAGCCAGTACCAAAAACCACTCTAAATAAATATTCTTACCTCGTTTTTTGAGACGGTGCGAATTTCGGTGACGTATTTTGTACATTTGAGTGGAAACTGCCAGCACCACTCATACTTTTGTACACGGACAGGCTGCTTTTCGGAAATGGTTACAGTCTTATTAAATCTATAAAAAAAATAAATATACAGGACAAAAAAATTAAATGCATTTCCTACGGAGGATTGTAAACTCAAGTATAACAACATCGACATTTAAACTAGTAAAATCCTTATATTGATGGCACTTACTTTTCTGTGGCTGTGCACAACTTGGGTTGGCCTCTGATCCCCGTTGATGCTACAAACTGTAGCAGACACAAAGTAATTATACTAAAGGTTACTGCTGTCTTAATGTACGACATCTTTACACGCTCAATCGGAGGGTAGACAGGAAAAATTGCAACTAATGTAATTTCACAGCGTGATCCTCATCTCTAGAGATAATTTGCGACAACGGAGCTTCCACCTGATGAAGACTGGGTGGTGGGTAATTACGCAGAGTTATATATTATTGGTTGGTACAGAGTTTACGAGCACAATGCTTCACATTGCGTGACACCATCAAATCACGCAAGTTTAGATCCTTTTTCTGGATTTCAGCTCACTTCCTCCTCTCCTCACTTTGCGCCTTCAAGTTAGAAACCCTGAAAACAAACCAGAGATCGAGAGACCAGTTAATACTTAATTCTATGAAAAGAAACACTAAAAAAGGAAAGATTAACTGAATATACGTATATGACATTTTAGACTTGTGCATTATCTTCGTGGGCCTCAAGCAAATCATACATTATCAATTTACTAAAACATCCCCCGTGTGCATTGCATGCATGCCTTCATGGATACATGGTTTGCAGCAAGTTTGCAACAGGAGACCATGAGGCGCTTTTTACGTGAGCATGCCCTGCCCTAAAATTACACTGTATTGCTTCTTGTGCACGATTTTAGTGTCAAGCGGCGCTTCCGGAAGTCACTACACTTTGTTATTTAGAGACACTTGCTATGTTAGCAACCGGATATATATGTGTGTGTCTGTTCTGTAACTGCATGCATCGATGTACGAAATGACTTAAATTACGCCCATGGTTATCCTCATCTTCCAACAAGTCAACTACCGCGGCTGCTGCTTCCAGATTTCTAGCATTCTTGGCAGCAGATGCACATATCTCTTTTAGGATATATCGCACGGCAGTTTAAAAACTGAATACAAAAACGCCTAAATACACACATGTATGCAGCAGCATGCATTCATAATTCTTTTACTATCTTACTTTTTTCTCGGTTCAGTGACCACCACCGTATATAACCCCAAAACACAAAGACGACGAAATAAAATGAGTTTTTGCCTGAAATTGAGAAACAAGACGATGATGAGTCGCACGGGTAAACAAATATGTACTAGAAATTCATTTGCAATTTTTTTCGAATCATATGTAACTTCTTGAAGCACTTGGACCACAATTAATAATAATAGTAGGTATATAAGCGTATTTGCGACTACGTGCATGCATACGCTCATTACTCATCACCGCACAAAGTACTACTGACTTCTTGATAATAGAAGGATGCTTCTAGTAGTCATAATTTACCAAACTTAAAAGTAAACATCTAATGAATGTGTTTGATTGTAGGGGACAAAATCAATGACATGTAATTTTATTCCAAGAAGGAGCTCAATTTGCGTCATATAATAATCCTGTCTTTTAGCAGTTTGTGATTTTTGTGGCTTCTCGTGGCTTTTTTCGTCACAATCATCACACGCTATCTAAAGGCATAATACGCAACGTCAATAAAATGGGCTTCCGGACAATGTCAGCAGGTTTCATGCTCAATTCATGAGGTAGGTAGTGGCTGTGCCAATGGCTCATGCCAACCTCGGTTTAGGTCCAACCAAAATATTATTAGCTAGCGCAGTTGAAAAATCGAGGTTTTGTATTTTTCTGGACTTTGTCATACCAAAACCACAAGTTATGTTTGAGCTCGCGCCTGCAAAAGTACATGCAAGGCAGACAAAATTCCAAGTAAAACCCTCTAAATACACACTATCACTATTAATTAAAAGTAAAGATTTTAATTGCAACTTTTAAATATAAAGTGCATTTCACTATCACCTTACGAAGCACCTACACATTATGCACTCTACATTTAAACTAATGTATATCTAAAAAAAAATTGGGGACTTGTGTAGGTTCACCGTACGAACGCATACGTGGCAGTGACAAACAACAAAACTACCTGCAATTTTGTTTTTTGGCAAGAAACAATTGCTTTCAACGTGCCAGAATTCTTTTCACAGGAATCTTCATGAAGCACATGGTAGCTCCATAATAAACATAGGTATAAAAATTTGGACTGACAACGAACGAGGTTTAGAATCTTACTATTTGATTTGATGTCTGATGCCACGCCATTTTTTTTCATTTGACCGGTTTTGGATGACTAACCAATCTGTTTTGGAATATTAAAACTAGTGGCTAAGCTACACGATGATGATGATGATGATGCTGCTGTTGCTGCTTAAACAACACTCATGTCCGGGAAAACTTTTTTGCTGTGGAATTTTCAATTTAGTCTAAACTATTAGCAGTACCGTGATAACCATGATGCACCAAAAGTGCTAATTATAACCAATGAGTCATACTCATGGTATCAGAGAGTACGGAGTCGAGTATAATGTGGCGATAGCAGGGAGAAGCAAATTATATGAATGCGAGCGTGCAATAAATGCAACATAATACGGTAGTTTATATATTATGATACATTGATGATATATATCCGCCATCAATATTATACCTATCTATATTGTAGTATTTATTTATTATACTATACTACTTTGATTCTTCAGTTTCTCATTCTCTAATTGTAAGTAACATGAAACGTGATGAGAATGAATGCCCAACTCTGATAACGCTTTTATCTATATGAAAACACCACACTGAAAGTGTGCTTTACTTGCTGTATATACGAGTGGGTAAACATTATCCCCCTGTAACCAATTCGCCACCTATTTTGGGCTGAATATTAAAGTATTTCTATTGAATAAAGAAGTGTGTGTGGTTGGTTTGTGGTTGCGCGACGACAATTCAAAAACGTGCGTCGTCTTAAGCGAGTGATAAACAGATAAACAGATAAACAGATAAACAGATAAACAGATAAACGGATATCCAGATACACAGGACAGACAAGAACCCACTCCCAACATTTTTTGCCCTGTTTTTATAATGTACCATGTACACATGGCACATAATAAAGAAGTGTGTGTGGTTGGTTTGTGGTTGCGCGACGACAATTCAAAAACGTGCGTCGTCTTAAGCGAGGACACTTTTATCATCTTGGATATCCACAAAAGAAGCGGAATGTCAGTTGCGGTGGATGGATGGAGGATATGATGAGCAAATCTTTGCTTACGACGAACGTAACTTCGTACGTACGTACGTGCGTGCGTCTCCATATGAATGATTCCCGAATCGGTGATTACTAAACCGCCAGCAACCATAATGTTTAACGACGTTTTATGCATGTCATTATCAAATATTCCTTTTAGTTTGTGAATGAAGAAATCGTAAAAAAATAACATGATGAAAGGCTCGCGTTTATAGCTTAAATGAAGGACGACCGTTGTGTACAAGAGTTTCGTGACGAAGAAGCGAAGAAGCTACTTTATTGAATATGAATTACTATAATATGAACCTTGCCCGAGACGTGGATATAATATATTATACATCCTGTTCTTTTGGAGATTAGGAAAGAATCTTCAGTTTGGGGCTAAGTGAGTAGATTAAGGGGATGAACAAAGCCGGATTTTGTCTTTTAGTGGTTGGTCATTCATGACTGGAAATTGACGAAAGCTAAGAAAAACTTATGTTCTGCCTGATTTATTTCATGGAAGCATGTATTATTATGAGCTCTGTTCCTCGCTAGCATTTTTGTAAAAAGAATTAGTAGATGTTTGTGTAATAAGTATGACCTTGTATGTATTCTCTTCAGTCAAAAAGTTAGGCTTAACCTAATGCAGAATGGCGGATTGAAAGGAAAATTGTTGAGATGGATCACAATGATAAGTCAATCCTAAGAAGCCGCTGTGGACTTATGAATAATATATATATTATATATTATATATATCATACCATATTGATTATCTGCAGGTTGGAAGCTGCGGCAAGTTGCCTGAAATAAATTATATATTAAAATATGCCTGACTGTGTTTTGTATTTATTTTTTGTTTTTAGTATTAAGATAATCTTTCCAAGTGAGCAAGTGCCGACTGCCGGGCTAATAAAGACGTCATAATCAGATAAAATATTGCATGTCATCATCCAGTAGAAATTGACATGGTTGCTGAGCCATTTTATCCTATCTCTTTCAACGACTTATCAGCGCGGTTGTTAGCCATGTTTTGAGACCGCTCTAAACTACAACTTCAATCAACGAGCGCATTCTGATGACAGACATGGCAAAAACGTTAAATATTTGTGCAAGATATAAATACTCAATGTAAAATACACAAAACTGCGAAAATGACGAGACACTAAACGACAAAGGGATCAATGATTTTCGCTCTTTCTGTAATTCTTCAAACTATGGTGTTCCGTAATTATGATCCAAGTTTCGAGTCTCTGATAAGTATACTCAACGGATATACCGAATCCGGTATTGTTGTTGTACTTTTGGCATGTCTTAACTTTCGCTCTGCAATGCATTTAAAAGTTGTTGTGCATTAAAGTGAATCATCCTGATTTAAAAAAAAGGTTTAAAAATATGTTATCAATTAAATCAATTGAATTCGTTTGCCCTGCAAATGTCTATTCAATTTCGTTATAAATCAATAGGAGCTTGGCGGAATCATGCTGCACTGCGTAATCTGCTGCTATAATCTCCTGTAGGTTGTGGCTGCAGATGGATGCATCCACATTTTGCCAATTTCAAGCACTCCTTGAAGTACGTAGAGTACGAGATATTATTATGCTACTTGTAGTTTGTGTCAGATGAGTCTCTAGATAGATCGAGTGTGCAAAATCCATGTGCGTGGGTGTGCACATCCTACATAAAGCGTCCTAATTAGATTTATACTACTGACTCGCACCTTTTACATACGTGTGCAATATAGTAGATTTTATTTTTACATACTATTTTATTTGCCTACGAAATTGCCCAGATAAAAAAAAGAACGCTCCAATCCCATCTGCAAAATAATAACATGTAATGTAGCGTTTGTGCCTCTGTTGTCTGTGGAACACATGCGAATGCAAGTTTTATATACAATGGTATATTTGGTATATATGTAAAAACTGTTTTTCTTAGAGGTCATCAGTCCTGCACGCTAACTACATCCGTAATTCGTTGTTTCGGAGTCTAAAGCGGAAAAAAACGGAACAGCAGCAGATGTGCAAAAGCCATATAGTTTTTTATGTCTTATGTTTGCATTTGCATCGTTTAATGAATCCTACACAATTTTCCTCCTGAAAGACATCGTCTTGCAAATTTTTTTTGCAATAAATATGAAATGCACATTACCAGAGATCTAGCTAGCGTCCTGGCACCAGCGTCTCGAATGAAACCCGAGACAGGGCCGGCTAAGGATTTTTATTTTCGTACGTATGAAACTAACAACGATTTCAGGACACACAAAATACGCCTATTTTGCGCAGCATTTTTTTTATCAAACTGTTATGATGGCATTGCTTTGTTTTATTTGGAAGATGTTTTGCACTTTTTTAGACAGTAGTTATGAGGCGCACGGAGGAGTCGTTGGAAACATAAAAGGGAAGTATAAAAAGCATTGTCGTTTCCACATTAATCTTTGTTCTAACTGTTTGGTTCTGGTATAAACATTGCACATTATAAATAAACGTACGGTGACTAGCACATGCTGCCTCTTTGAAAACTTTTCGTGAGGATCGGAGGTAGCATATATAAACACTGCCTCTCACTGCCAGTTTATTGACATGCATGGAACGATCCGATAAAAGTATACAGATTTTTTAATGTTAGGTATTTTTCTGGAAACGGGTTGGCAGTTTGGCATATTGTAAGCCCATTAAACAACTCGTATAATAGACGAACTATTGACGTGTGAGATACAAAAAGAGTGTGCTATAAAATCCACTTCGTAGTTATATGAGCACCTAACCTCAATACATGCTATCATCGGCAGGCTATATAGTATGGGTTTAATGAAGTGTAAAATAGGCATTTGCATATGAATGCCTTATAATGTCTCGTAACATGTAATAAAGTTGACACTACGTTTGGTTTGGTAGGACTCTAATTTGGCAACTCTTTATCATAGTTAAACTTTGTATTTACACTTGTGTTTTGCTCCAACTTTCACCGGGATCGTTTTGATCATGATCACCCACCACCAGTTAATACTAGTAGGGAGTTTAGGTAGTAGGTATATGATACACTTTTTTTTTAGTTTTGACGCACGCGGAATTCAGGGAAATCAATTCCGCAAATGAAATAATATATTAAGTAGTAAGCATTTATGCAGCCTGTGAACTTTTTGCATGCTTGGCAAAACTTTGCTTGCTTCCTGCATGCATGCATAAGCAATCCTGCCAAGGAAAGGATGGATGCAACAAAAAGTTTTAAAAAAACTTCATCTCCTCCATCATCAACCTTTAGTGATCATTATTTGTGACAACCCAAAACTCTCTCGTGTGCTTTGTCATCAAATCGTTTCATGAAAAAAAAAATTCCCATCTACTCGTCCGACTATACGACGACGAGTAAAGTAGTAGTAATCACAATGCGACATTAAATGAGCCAATGGGAATTGAGGTTGAGATCAGGTCTCTCTGGCTCGTGTATAGTTGGTGGTGGTAGTAGTCCTTGCATTTGGGATTCGGCTTATCAGTATCACATCCGCCCGCCGCAAACATTACATTTAATGTGGAAAAAATTCACGATTCGTGAAATTACGCTTTTTATGGTATAAACCATCTCACAAAAAATGATTTGCCATGTTTTATTATTATGATACGCCCGTCCGTCCGTATTCCATAATAGACTTACCACTATAATGATATCTCATTTTCATAATATTCCTTCCTTTTTCATTCGATATACTTATATTCTTACAAATTCTAGGAAAACGTTGAAGCACTACTGGGTAAAACTTAATGCTACTAAATCACGAGCACAGTAGCAACAGCATCATCACTCAACTCAACTCAACAATCCCTCCTGCGAAAATGTCACATCACACACACACACACAAAAAAACCACAAGTTTTAACTAAAATTCTTATACCAGTAGTTCAGTAATTAATATGTAAGTATCCTCAACGATTCATTGTTCACACCTTGCCAATGTCATGCATGTGAATTAAGATTCATTAATTAATTCCTCCTAGCAGCACAAGAACAAGAAAAGAAGTAAGTTGAATTCTCGGTATTTTTTTAACACATTCATGTATGCACGTAGGCATTTATACGCCTTTTTAGTCACCACATCACATCAAATTTGTCGCAACACTCGCAACACATAATATATCCGTGCAGGGTACTATACAGACAGTCTTGGAAGCTGCTTTTTAAAAAAAAAACAATATTAAAATATAGCGACTTGTCTCGCGTCTCCAGACAGGATTATAAAAATTTTCTCACAAGAATTTCACAAAACTGCTGATGACATCCACGTATGCCTTATAAGGTCATTCCAACACACTTCTTGAGTGAGAAGACAAACCTACACTTGCTTGAAAGGATTGCACAAACGTTAATTAAACATGTAAAATCCCCTTTTGTAGTTCACTTGTCGCTGCTCTTTCCTCCTTTCATGTTGCAATCAACACTCACCAAAAAGTCATCCCAACTACTAAATACTACTACTATTGAATCGAATCAAATCATCTTTCTTATGTTATGTGGAACTACCACTACTAGTCATCATCAAGAGTATGATGAGTCTATGGTGATCATACCACTCTGTCTGCCTGCTACAACCGACCACCGAAAATCACAACCAAACCACTACTATATTTAATTCTTTTTGGAGTATAGTAATACACTTCTCTGCAGGAATGAGTGAGGAAGCAGTTTGCAGAGGAGCCTCGTTATCAATGCACAATAATATTACGATACGATATGAATGGGGAATTTACCAGAGTGGAAAGAAAACACGCTACGCGGACGAATGAACGATACACCAGCAATATTGTGTAGTTAGCTACATTCCAAATCCAAATCCAACCAACCAGTATGTATCAATAATATTTACCAGTGAAGACAAGTAAGTGCGTTAGCAATGTCTGCAATGTAATAATAATAATAATATGCATCCCACCTAACCTAACTTCAACCGCTCACTTGCTTGGTCCACTAGTTAATCTCTATTGGGAATACACAGTATTTATGCACCTAGTTATATTTCAGCTATAACGCACTTACGTACGTACGTTGTTCACATTCACGACGATCCCGACCCGACGATCATCATCTTTGCAATGCAAAACCCCTTTTCATTGGGGAAACACTGAAGCCATGCAAATGGGAAATGGTGTGTGTGTTAGTGTTTTTTAGCAATCATGCAAATGAAAATGGAAAAGTGTTATTAGTAAGCCGTGTATTATTTTGTACAGGTCTAATATATAAAACATTTATATGGGTATATAGTTTTGTGTTATTTCGCACACTCACTACTACTGCTGCATGATAGATGTATGTTATGTTGTTGAATTGAATGGAGCAGGCAGGCAGGAGTACACACTCTTTTTACAAGTCAGTCCAACAACTTATTCCATATTGAGAATATTCGCCTGACCAGGAGGAGGGATAATATAATGAACATGTATGAAAATGTATAATAATGATGATATGATGTAGCAGGTATGTAGAAAAGAAGAATTTAAAAATTCAGCAGTCAGTGTGTTTACTCACAAGTCAGTCACCGTCGTCGACCGTCGTGTGTTCACGTTCGCAACGCAACCAAGTTGGATATTATTATTATGCTTTAAGGTTGGACGTCCCAAGACTACTGACTTGAGGCTCAATTTACGGGTTGGTGGTGGTTACTACGTTTTACACCAGCCCAACAGAAATGTGAGCAGCAAAAAACTAAAATATATTCCTCCTTTACACGCATTTTTTTCCCAGTGTGTTATGTTGTAGGTAGGTAAGTCATGCAGATAGAAGATGTGTCAGTTCCTCTAAGGAATATGATCACCCTAATAATTCTGATTTTTCACAGCTTACTTTACTTACTCCCTTACCCATATACAGCCAGAGTGTGATTCAATGTTTTTCAACATTGTGTGAACACACTACGGTTGGAAGTTGTTGGAATATAATATACTTATAAAGTATGTATCTGGCCTAGTAGTACGGCTGCATTTTCAATTCTATAAGGAAACCCAGTCAGGGGAATATGGGCGAGGAATATATACGAGAAAGAACATGCAATGAAGAATACCACATAAAGGAGGATGACGTGACGACGTATATATCTTGTGAAAAGGGAAGGGATGATAGTATAATATTATATTACGGCAAAAAGCGCAAAGCAAAGCCTACTTAGCATAAGAAACACTTTTGCAGGTAGGCAGGTAGTATGCATGCACGTACGTACGTGTAACACGGTCACAATCACAACTTTTAAGATTTCTAAAAAGGTTCTACTCCTGCTAATCATCATAGTGGGCAACGCTAAGAAAACACGTCAGAGCTTATATGAGGAAAATTACATTTTTCATGGTAATACATGATTCCCTTTCTTATTCTATGACACAGGCACACAGGTACCAACCAGGCCAGCCTGACTAAAAGTAAAAGAAGTGGGTGCTGCTGGTATTGATGTACGTAAATGCTTCCATTCTTATTTTGCACGTATGCATTTCGTGGTGCGGTCGGGTTTACTATGACCATCAGTAGTAGTAATATTAATACTAATAATGCACTTACCAGTCATCATTATCATTTAGAATCTCAGCGATACATCCTGATTGGCATAAAATGTATCGTCAGTAGTGCTTGTAATTTACAGACTAACAATGAGAGTAAAGTAAACAAAGTTCAAATTCAATTCTAGACTACATACATAATATAACTTTGCTGAGACAAAACACCCAGTGATTTTCATGAAAAAAATATAATGCTTTGAACTTTGCTGCATGCCTGCATAATTAAGTGCATGCTTGCTTGAAAAAGCATAATCATCAAATACACCTAGTCATACTGTCTTTGTCCTCTCCAAACAGTTTGTCAAACTCGCGACGATGATGATAATATGATGCCAAGTTAGAAGACTTTTTACGGATGAAATACATGTAAAATGCGAAGTGTATATACCTAGAGAGGTATCTCAGGTTGAGGTATACTTGTTTGACATCTTGGCTAATAGGACATAAATGTGGGCTTACGTGCTTGCGGCAATGCTAATCTTGTCGGGCTAATAACGTTGTTAATGGATGACATATGAAATTGTGGAAACACGGTTTGTAAGTAAACGTGTGCTATAGAGAAGTCAAAGCCTTTTGCTCTCAAAAATATTTCACACTGATTTAACTTTGGTCCTAAAAAGCAGTTCTGAGAACACGCTTGGTGGACATAACAATACTAATGCGATGGTGGTGGAATGCATAATATGTTTTTTATAGTTTTATGAGCCTTAGTCGATATTTCCAATCTCAGAAAATAGCTTTCAGCACCGCATACGGCCAACATATATGAAATTGTGGAAACACGGTTTGTAAGTAAACGTGTGCTATAGAGAAGTCAAAGCCTTTTGCTCTCAAAAATATTTAATGATGATTTAACTTTGGTCCTAAAAAGCAGTTCTGAGAACACGCTTGGTGGACATAACAATACTAATGCGATGGTGGTGGAATGCATAATATGCTTTTTTATAGTTTTATGAGCTCTTGTCGATATTTCCAATCTCAGAAAATAGCTTTCAGCACCGCATACGGCCAACACGACACACGTACAACCCTGGCGAATGTGTCTCTTCAGCATCTTTTGTCAACGTGGAGCCAAGAGCCAGCCAGCAAACAACTCCAACGAAAATGTTTACTGAGATAAAAAAATATACCTAAAAGTGTCAGCAGTTCAGCGAAATTGATATGTTATTAAACTCCTTCCCAGTTGAAAGTGTCAAATTACATATGTTATGATGAATATGGCCGAACTGTGAACTATGCAGAGTACGCATTATTATGCGTATTAATGATTTGGACATTGAATATAGTCACTTTTGAGGCTTCGTTTCGAGATGTCGGGAAAGGAATTTATAAACGTCACAATAGCTCAGTCAGCGTTGCTGGGTCTTTGCTTGTCGCTATGAAATCATGTCGCTAATTGTAAGTTCAAGTCCTCAATGCTCACTCAGGGGTTGCATCCACGACATACAACAGAGATGTTCACTTTTTTCAGAACACTACTACCACCGTTTTAATGCAATGAGGAGAGGAGTCGAGTCCTATGAAACATGGGGATTTGGATGTCGTTTGAAGACTCGAAGGCAATACAAATGGGGTTTTATTATGACGCAACCTATCTATAGAGCCCAATATAAACCCTTACTCCTTTTTCCCTGCCTTTCAAGGAACGAGGATTAAGAATTAAGATAGCATTCGTAAGTATTTACAAACAGAGAGAGTCTCTATAATATATCATTTCATTGTAAACTACGCGTTGCCTCGATGTGGCAGCTATAAAATTCATACAGAAATTCATGAGCATGAAGCCCATTAAACAAATTTGGCTTATGGTAAGTGTCCCATCCCAGCTGCACATAATCTGGTGTGTTGGTGTGTTGATATATGAATTTAGCTGAAACAAAAAAAGTCACAGTAAAAGTCGGACCAGGAAGATAAGATACAAATATAATCTTACAATTCCATGCATAAAGACCGTATTGCATGGTTTCGTTCTAAGAAATCCCGATCTTTTGAACTAACGAAAAAGCATGCATGCATGGAAGCATTAATTTGATTATCTTGACGACAAATTGCGAGAACTGAAACTCACTATGAAACTTTACCGAAACCTACCATGTAAACACACTTATTATGTAAACACAAGAATATTTCAGAAATGTAGATAGAGCACACAACAGCAGCAGCAGCTTTTGCGTAGCACAGTTGCTCTTTGCTCACCATAATATGACACAAACCCGTCTGTCACACAATATCGTATTATGTTATCATCAGCAACACGTTTCTGACTTTACTAGAAAAAAAAAACTTAAGTAGCAGTTTAGCATCAATGTAAATATCGAGCCAAAGGGCAAAATCTGGGTTTCCTTGGAATCATGTTTTAAAAGCGCAATTGTACATTATTCTCCTTGGGCAGAGCATGAATGAATTTGCTCCGTTTAAAGTGTAAGCAAGTATCCAAACAAAAAATGCACAGCAGCATAGCATAATATACTTTGTCAATTTGTCATCATCATCTCATCATGCAGAAAAAGAAAATAGTTGTTTGTGGATGGTTGGTGGCTGATGTGCCTCTTCTTCTTCAAGGCAGAGAAGGATTTAGAGAAGTGAATGAATCAACATATTTCTCAATGAGTCATTCTCCTCTTCTGCTTTTAATCATTAGGATGTGGATGAGGAGGATGACGAGCATGATTTGATGCCAAATGCCAACTAGTGCAGCTGAACTTTATTCCTGGGGAGCTACTTGATGATGATATATTAGAGGCTATAGACAAGCTCACTCACTCGGCAAATAGCGCAAGACAGACTGCTTGCTACAAACCAAAAATGACAATAGAGATAGCGAATAAAAAAAGACAACACAGAAGGCGAGAAGGCTACAACCTACTAATCATACAACATAATCCTAGACAATGCAATACCAATAACTGCATTACGCCGATACTAACGTTATGCGTTACTCATAAGCAATGCGTGCTTTTTCGTTGTCAATTGGTTTGGCATTTGGCATGCCATGCAATACATGTAACTCTGATGTATTTTGCTAAAATGTCTATATACACCTGTAGTTATAGTGCTGGTAATCTACAACAAAGGGGGAAAAATAACACAAGTATATTAATTGTCTTCTGGATTGCACTGCTTTCCTTACAATCATATTTATCATGTTAATCAAATAGTAAATAAAAATAGAGACGGACAACATCCGTAAGCATATGCAGGTGAATGTGTTGCTCAGATGCTCATGAATGATGGAGTTGGAGAAAATGTGTTTTTCTAAATGCGTTTTTATGGTATCGCACTTTCAGCGCAATCAACATGTCTATTTTATAACCAATACCACCCACAATAACCCAGCATCGACAAAATTTTGACAGGAAACGATGTACCTTGCGCCTTTTTTTTTCTCTCTCTCTCTACCTCTCTCAGTCATTTGGAGTAACACCTACGCTTTAATATGCCTTTTAAACTGTAAACGATGACAAGGGAAATCGCCTTAAACGACCATGCCAGGCCATGAGTATGCCAAATAATCCCAATCGACAATCTGGGGCTGGCGCTGCTGCATAACGAAAGCAGTGGTGTTGTTATGGATTAGGATATAGTAAAGCATTATCGTGATTGCGATTACGTAAAATTCAGCTAAAAATATTTCTGTGTAAAAAAATGTGTATCTGCTTTGTAGACATTTCTACGCATCACTACACAATAAAGATATAAAATTAAATACTACGTTCAACGTTGGTGCGGAAACAATGAGCTTGAGGGCTATGAGTAAATTAAATATATCAGTTTGATTAGAGAACTACACACATGTCCACTTATTGATGCATTCTACGATTTATGCCGATGCGGAGATTAAAATATATGCTGTAGTTTACAATACAAGACATTCACATTTGATGCTAAACTTTTACCAAAATAAAAGACATCGATTTTAGCTAACCCCACTGCTTAATTTTTTTGGCGTTATTGTATCGATTGATTGTTTATATTGATATAACGTAATTAAGTGTTTTAACAGCGCACAGTATATAACATTGCTGAATTCCAAAAGATGGTATTCATGCAGGTTAGGGCTACGCAACGCTTCGTAGCATTTTGTTGGGAATATGGGGATATGCGTTCATTCCGGATTAATACAGCAATCCATCTAACAATGGGAATGCAAGTGAAAGGATACTGGTGTTCATTCCAGCGAGGAAGTGCAACAGTCATGCAATGCATTATATGTAGGTATTCATAACCAAACCACGCTGACCTTGACTTGAAAAATCCGTGACCCTGAAAGTAACCAGGTAGTAGACATGGACATGGTGATATACTATATATTGTACATAAATATGGTATATAAATGATACCGCTTCCCACACTAGGCGCATCAACACCAATATTCACGTATTTTCTTCTTATCTTCGATGAACCTAAACAGAAACTAGTTGTAAGACAACATGCAGTTGTAAAATTCAATAACACGTTAACGCGAACGCCAACAAACATTGTGCTGTAATAAAAAAGAAAGTCGAGAGCAAAAAGCCAACATTAGAAGAGTTCTAGAGGGACATGTCGGCGTTCTCTCATTACTGCTAAAGCTGAAAACTGATTTTTCATTGAATGTCAGTCTCTACCTGAGAATTATTCACCTTACGTGTACGTAAGTATTATATAAGGCAAAATAGGAAAGATGGACAGAAAAAGGTTGATTGAGTTCAGTCTCACTAATTATCTGTATCTATAAAGCGCACTAACCTATCTGTATGATGCAAATTAGACATTTCTTTCTCGTGGAGTTAATTCCCTGTGTCTTCTTCTGACCAACTTGTAAGGAATGTTAAAGTCTATAATTTATGATTCTAATTGTAAGATGTAAACCACAGGTGATTGATTTAAAATTAAGGCACGTTTGAAAGGTTTATGTATTAAATTAATGTGCATGCTGCCAATATTCGACGAAATGCATGATTCCTAATCAGAAACCAAAACCACAACCTTTGAAAAGGATGAAAATAAGGCCAAATTTAAAGTACAATGCAGAGAATCTTCTTCCTTTATTACATTGATACAGGGAGGAGTAGGGAGGGACAATAGGAGTTCCAGCATGTTTTTTTGGAGGGATACCCAAGGCCTTAATGTAATTGTAAGTGTACGGAAGGAGATGCAAGTGTGCAGATACCTATGATACACAATGTACTAGTGTTAAACCTTAAAAGACTGGATTGTTAGAAGCATGCATTGCATAGCTTCCATATAGAAATGATTTCATAGGATATGCAACAACGGTATAATAAAATGCATATTAACAATGCAAACATTTATTATAAAAAAACCCAGAACTGTTACTGTAGCGCTTGGCGGATGTACTAAAAAGGTCGTAAAGGAATGCTTAGATAGATCCACGTAAGCATATACCCACAATAATTTTGGCTAAAAATTCGAATTTTAATTTTTGGGTTTAACCGATGATTTTACACTGTCGTTGGGTGAGCAACATTGCCATAATATGTGTCACGCCAAAGAAAATTCAGATACACCCAACCGTGAATGACCGTGATGCTGATTGATGGCGTAGGGAGCATCCAACAAAGACGGACTTGCAGACATTTTGATCTTATAGTGCCGGCGAGTAATAGAGGCGGCGAGTTGCTGAGACTTGGACAGGTAGAAGATTCAATCGCCGTCAAGATAGAGGCTAATATGTGAAGAAAAATATTCTTTTGTTGGAGTAAATAATCTTCTTCTAGGTATTAAACCCAGCCTGTGAAGGTCAAACTACTTGTTTATCTGTATACAAAGGGGAAGCACAAGAGCACATTGTAGAGAAGATTTATTTGAGAAACGTTGCATATTATCATCATTCCTGTGCTCCTTGTTAGAGCCCCTATTGCCTATTTCTTCGGCTGCACATATCACACAATGGATGAATGGTAAAATGGTAATGATAATGAACTAGAAGAACTAGAGATATATTTTACGTTTACGTAGTTTTCATGCAACATTACGTCTTTCCTGCATAGTATACATGTTATACACAAGTCTGGCATGTGCATGTGAGAGACCATTACACATTTTGTTGATGCAATTTATGTTTATAATTTTTAATAAGTCGAAGTGGAATGAGGAGCAATTAATGGTAACACATAGGAGAAAAAAGGTTTATTAAAAAACAGGAAACTAGCAAAATTTGAATTCGAGAGAGTATTAGCAGCAATGATTTCAGTTTCCCATACGTATCTATATAGTATCATCATCAATATGAAAGGAGCTTAGTGATGTATGATAGATTAGTTTTCGCACATTTCATGATTTTTTTTTGTTCTCTCATCGCCATTTACAAGTCTAATATTTAGCAATTAGAACTTACTCATTCTCCCATCAAACAAACACTCACTCTGCAATTTACTTGATGATCTACTTTGCGATTTGCATCCTAAAAAACGCAAGCAGCAGCGTCATGAAGGAGTTACTCACCATCATCTCTTCATTTCATCGTCCAATTACTCATTTTCGTGATTCTCTAATCATTCATGCTTATTTGACACCGTCATATTATACCACCGAGCGATCCATGACAAAACCAAGAGGTGGATGGAGTTGCATGCCAAACTCACATTAGGAAAATCCGGGTTGTTAGTGTTAGTCAGCAGAACTGGAGTCCAGTAATCATTCACTAAAAGAAACGACCACACCTGAAAGCAATCAAGGAATACACAAGTCGGGTGTCATTTGCCATTTTTATACTCATCCGAGTTTTGTCATTTGTCATCCCATCCCCAAAGTATCCAAAATCCTGTCCATGAAGTTTGACGAGTGCGTGCTTGCACAATATTATACTCTACACGCCATATTTCCTACTATGTATATCATTTTAATTGATTATGTCAATGCTTCGAATATTTCTCTGAACAAAAACTCTGAAATTAACAGAGGAAACCAACTAGCTAAGGAAAGGCTCATCCAACCATGATTTTTAATTTTTTTACTAACAACCAGCAACAATGACATGTATTTTTCCTTCGCGTCTCAAACATGGCATATCATCTTTTATATTCAACTTAACGCTACCTAAAATCCCTCAAAATTTCCATACTTCCCCATGCATGTACTTATATTATTTATCCTTCTAATCAAAAGCGCTCATTAAAGCGTTGTCGTTCATGTACCCCTAAAGATGCAGAGAGTGATTAAAAGATCAGTTTAAAAGAAAAATAGGCACAACACCTTGTCTGCTAAAAAAGTTAGTTAGTTATATACATATATACACCTTCCTTCCAACAGCTCTACTACATCTCTCCACACTTGGTTTTCTTTTTCATCATGATTTCGATTGCATGATTTTTTTTCATGATTCCTCGCCCACATATGCACCACTACGAATAGCCGCAAACTAACAAAATCTTTGTACATTTTTTAAATATAAGACAACCTTAATATGTTTTCTTTCTACACACACACAACTTTTCAGCATCCCATTTTTTTAATTTTTCATCCAAATCCCTCAGTTTTTTTCAGTAAGCATGAATAGAATACATAATACCAAGTAAGTAAGTTGTCTGTGTGTACTACTGCACTAAACTTCAACCAGCTTTTTAAACATACAAAAGTTCACTACTACTACGATTAAAGGTGTGCGTGGCGTGGTGTGTGTTTGCATGACAAGCCTGTGATGCAGGCAGATTGTTGTAAAAGTTGTTGGTAAAAGGCATTACTTTAATAATATCTGGCATGATGTTCATCATCATCATCATCATCACCATCATATCATGATCATTATAAAACACTGACAACAACTGACTGCACTGCAACCACCAGCATGCATACCACCACCATCATCATCATCCGCAAACCACCTCAACTTGAAATGTACAGAAGCATTTTAATAGTTAGTTTAGTAGGCACAATGTGTGTATAGGAATGAATGCGGTGGAGGAGATAGATAGACATGGTGTGAAAATGAAAATGCACTAGTTAGTATTGGAGCTGAACTGAACACACACTCGAACTCGCTATATATCGCTACTTACATACTTACTCACTTCTTGCATCTTGTATTACCTGTAAAACCCTCTCAAACCCGTTTACAATTTACTACACACACACACACACACACACACACACACATTCAACAACATTTCATTTTTCATTTTTTTTTTTCGAGTTACTTACTACTACCTCAAGAAGTAACCACCTAAATACTTCAAAGCATAATAAGCATAAGCAAAATACATATAATAATGCAATCAGCCGTGGAGTAAACTTTACTCCAAACTCCTTCTTCTTGATGCACAATGCAATACTAAAGGTAAAAAGCCTTCCCTTTCAGTCAAACTTGCTGCTGCTGCTGGTGAAACTTTTCAAGGCAGAAAGAATCTCTCTCTATCTCTATAATATTAATATACGTGTATATACGTGTGGTGGACTGGTGGTGGACGACGGTGGTGATAGTGATGATATTAAGAACACAACATCCACAACAAAAACAAATATGAGCCCCAGCTGTGATACTAATAATTTTCTGATAATAATAATAGCGTCGCTCTCGTCGTCGTCGGTAATTAACCCTATTACACCATACAACAGATATATCAAATTTAATAATAATTAGAGTATTATTATTATTTACTTATTATTTGGGGACTACTAGTGAACAACCAAGAAGAAGGGTCCGCCGCAGCAGTAGTTGTATAGAGTTGAAAGTAGCTTTCATGCTAAAATTACTTACTGTATTTCTTTTGTATTATATATGGAGGGCCTGGTAAAAAATTGACAAATTTGCTCAAAAAAGTTAGAGATCAGCGTGATCAACCTTTCTTTGTAGAAAGGAAAAGTAAAAAAAAAGTTGTAAGGTCAAAAGTTGATATTAATACACACGACATAAATAAAATCATTTAATAATTATTATTACGAGGGGATGAGCTGTTCCTGTTCAGACCGGGGGGGTTAAAAAAACCACTCGTGCGTTAAAATTAATAATTATTATATACAGCGTGATTTTAAAAGTGTGAGAATAGTATCATGTAGTCATTATTATTTTGTTGTATTGTTGGAAAGTTATATACAGGCAGTGACAGGGGATTTTTTCAATTGGCAGCTATATAAATAATATGGGCAATGGGCAATGTTGTTTCTGCTACTTTAGTAATCTTCAATCTTCTGATGAGGTCAAGTGTTGATGACTGCAACCGTTGTGGGGAAGTGATCAGGGGAGTAGTGTTGCCTCCTCCGTCGTGTGAGCTGCTGCGTGCTTTTGTGTTCGGTGGTTAGATTAGAAGAGAGAGAGAGAGAGAGAGAGAGAGAGAGAGAGAGAGTTCTGAAAATATATATAAATTTTCGGTGTGTGGGGGAGGAGAGGAGGAGGAGAGGGGATATCGGGATATCAGTCGGATCCTCCTGATTTTTGATATTATTATTATTATTATGTGTTTTTGAGCCGCTTTCTTGAAGTTCGATATGAATTATGTTGAAACGAGTGTTTCCTGAGAGACAGCATAAAAGTGCTAATAATAGAGGCAGTACAGGGGCTAGTTCACAGCAAGGAGACGGGGGCGGGGGGAGTCAGACGACGACGACGACAAAGGTTTATCAGAGGAGCGATCTTAATATTCACAATTTGGATGGAAATATAGTTACCGGAGCAGCGTCCTCCTCTTCGACGGACTCATCCCCTGTGAAAAGCTCGGGAGGGCTGGGGAGCAGGTTGTCGTCATCCACATCAGCAGCCAATTCTCCAGTAAAGAGTGAAGTTATTAGTACTCATCCTGGAGGAGGAGGAGGAGGAGGAGGGGGGAGTGATTATCACAGTGGGACCACTTCAACCGGGGGGACAAATTTGTCTAAGCTGAAAACCATATCCAGAAGTTGTTCATCCACAGAATTTCAGTCACTCAAATTGGGTACTTTGCCAAATAGTATATTTATAATATGCAGAAAAAAAAGTGTACTCAAAGTGAAAACTTTCAACAACTCCTTGTATTTTTTTTGCCCTGTTATTGCTTTGTTTGAGAAAGGTGGATTTATTCCATTCCGCTTGCAGTTGAACGATTTATTTGAGGATAATAATGTGTTATGTATTTTTTGGGTTAATGTTAGAATCCATGTCTACTGTTGAAGATTTTAAGTCGGTCTCAAAAACGATCTCATCCGCCTTGTTGTTGGACAGGGATGGAATACTGGTAAAGCAGTTGCCCTCGGTAATAATCCTTTATGCTTTTTGTCGGCTTTAAGTATTGTCGCATATATATTCCAAGTAAAAAAATATCATTTTGAAGAAATAGGAGAAAGTTGCCTTACAGTCAGATCAACTGATTTTCTTTACATTGCAGACGGCGCCAGCATCCGGACACGATGCTCAAGAATCTACATCAATGTCCACACCATCGGATGAGGATGTCGATACTGATCCTACAGAGTCTCTGTTCAAACAACAAGCAAAATTTTTCTGTCAGATGAAAGAATACCTGTTATCACAGCAGTCATCCTTACGCCAACATTTGGAACTACTAAATGCAACGGTAGCTTCCAGGAAGAAAAAAGTTACCTCAAGAAGGCAGCGTTTTGTAAATTCAGGTCACAGTGTTCATATGCCAGCTAAACAAAAGCCAGAAACGACGCCGGATCTACGTGGCAATAATAATCATGATTTAGATCTTATGAATGAATTTCATAGTTGTTCGTCTACTGAAAAAAGTGGTAATCCAATACTTCATTTTATCGCACTGACTGACTGACAACACCTGTAATTTGGTTTTACACACTGGCAACAATCAAAGATGTCTATTTTTTTTTTAATTTGTAGAAGATGACATTCAAGTTTGTCCGCTTTGCGGGGTGGAAATAGAAGACTCAGAAAATCCTGACGCCTTAGAAGAACACGTAGCAAGCCATTGGTGTTCACCGGACGATCCAATTTAGTGAATAGTTTGCAACTATTAGGACTGTTTTCGATTTGCTGTGATAATCATTGTGTAATTTGCACTCTCTTAAGCTAAAGTACTACCTACTCATTCCCTCCATTTATTTGCAATAGATATGTAAGCATTAAATTAGCCAGTATCACTATACGATTGTGACGGGGTTTACACTAGTTACGTAAATATAGTTAGAGGTAGTGAAAAAATCATCATTAACTTTTAGCACACTTATACAATACGTAAAAATAAATATGAATACGGCCATGAACGTTTCTGTAAAAAACGTAATTACTGAACGGAGGTAGACTGATTGAGTGAATACAAGTTCTTACTTTGCATAGTTTTATCATGTTCTTTTCATAGTTACAAAATGGTTTAATTAACTAACTAATTCGCTCTTCACAATTAGCTAATGGTGCTTTTAATTTGCTGAACATAAATATTTAACTTAGGTGAAGTTGTAACCATACGCTGTTTTGAAAAAAATCCTCTTCTCAAAGTTGGTCACATTTTACTTAAACATTGTCCGGAGTGAACGTTCATGATCCTTCTTGGCAATTTGATGTTGTTTCGATACATCTTCCAGTGATTTACGAACTGCATTAGCATTGTCCTCTACCCACTGCAGAGCATCCGTGTGTTCATTTAGAATTCGCAGAATCTGGGAAATCTGTCGTTTCAAAAGTACAACGTGGTTAGACAGAATTACAGACTCATGAGTTAAATAACCGCATTGAAAAGTCATTTACCGGGTCGTTTTTATCAACGGTTTTGTTGGATTCATTTATATGTCGAATAACTTCCTTTAAGTCTTCGGACATTTGCTGAAGCTGTGTATCCACATTTTCTGTTAGACTGTACCTATGAAGTCCAAATGACAATTTTTGATGTAATTATTCTCAGATACGCACCACCAAACATATTAACGGTAATTTGTGTCAACATTACGTCTACTTACAAGTGCTCCCTTTCGGGTTCAACTGGGATGTTCACCGGAAGGCCCGCTTCTAGTGGTTCTAAAAACGCTTCAAACTCCTGTTGTTGCGTCTTCAAGTAGTCGAGGGCATGTTCTAGTCGTGTGTGGTCGCTCTTTACTTTATTTACAGACTCGTTGAGCTTGGCAATCTAATTATTGGTAAAATTGGAGAAAAGTGTTATGACATTGGTATTATGGTACTCGGGCAGGCACTACGTACACTAATCATATATTATGCGAGTTACAAAATGCTATATATTACGAGTTTCTACCTTGTCACCATTTGAAATAAGCGTACGATCCCATGCATTGACTTTTGTAGCTTGGTCTAGAAAAACTTTCTCTTGCTCTTGTAAATCCAACATCCATTTGTTGATTGCATCCTGGAGTTGTCGAAAATTCATCTGCGACACATTTGTGGTGTTGGACTGGGTTGTCCTAAAATAAACAATCCATCCATATATAAACGTGCACTTGTAAACACACACCAACA
This sequence comes from Dicranocentrus wangi, assembly GCA_036850665.1. NCBI lineage: Eukaryota > Metazoa > Arthropoda > Collembola > Entomobryomorpha > Entomobryidae > Dicranocentrus > Dicranocentrus wangi. The sequence continues at coordinate 4,234 of JAANSN010001224.1, read as the reverse complement.
CTAAAATCTAAACATTTTTGGATTAAAAACAAGTATAAAAAAATACGTGGTGGCGGTTGACAATTGAGGTGCCGTTGTTGATGCATCTGTTGAACAGTAAGACATTTAAGAGTCAGTCTTTTCATATATGTAGTTAATATTGTAATATACTATATTACAAGAAATAGCTTTCATGTTAAATAAAGCATACCTCCTCCTAAAGCTGTGGGTCCAGAAGTCGTGGCAGCTAAAACAAGACGAATTTTAAACTTTGTAAAATATTTTCATTCAAGAATACCAGCACTTACTCATCACAAATGATTAAACGGCAATTGCTCATTATAATTTTTTTTAGAAACGAGCGATATTCATATAAACATATATAAGCAGAAAAGTTTGCTATAGTGTTTAAAATGCCGATATAAATAAACTCTTACCAGTTGTTGTAGTTGGAGGCTTAGTTAGATTCAGGGATCCTGCTCCTCCGCCAGCACCAAAAGTAAAACCGCCAGACAATGGTGCAGTCGTAGTAGACGGTGTGGAACCAAGATTTAAAGGTGGAGCTGAGGCAGCCGGTGTCCCTGTTGATAAACCTGGCAAGCCAAGATATATAAAACTGAACTGAACACTTGAACACTCATCATCACTTTTCAAAATATAAAATTAACACACAGCAAAATCGCATTCCGCCAATATGCCACCACACACTATTTACAGGACAATGAACCATACCATAAACATACCAAAACTAGGTTGAACTGCGGTTGTTGTTGCCGCAGGATTAGTAGAAAAAGAAATAGGAGCAACACTTGCTGACAAAGAGGGCTGAGTTGAAGGTGGTGGTGCGCCAAAAGGCGCTGTCGTTTGGCCTGAAGCAATTCCAAAAGCAGAACCCAAATTAGGCGCAGCAGTGGACGCCGCGGCGGGTGCTCCTAAACCGGACCCAAAGTTAATGGTAGGGGCTCCAGTGGAGGCACTAACACCTCCAGGGGTAGCAATTGCGCCACCACCACTCGTATTTGCAGCTCCGCCAGTGCCAAAACTGAACAAAGAACTTGTCGTTGCTGCAGGAGTAGCAACTGTAAAAGATAACTGAGGAGCAGACGCGGTTGAGGTAAGAGGAGTGCTGGTGGTGCTCCCACCAAATCCAAAGCCTCCACCACCCGTGTTGGCACCTACACAACAATCACGCCATTATTATTATGACTTAGGCGTTAGGATAGTATTATGACCATAATTAGCCCAACTAAATTAAAATTGTAAGTTACTTACCAAATGCAAATGGTGTCGATTGGGTTTGAGAGGGTAGGTTAATTTGCTGATTGGGGGTGATTGTAAATGGGGAGAATGGCTTATTGCCACCGGGTCCTGTGAAACCAATAAAATAACACACAAACTAATTTAATTTTTTTTACCATACATACCATCATAATAATTCATGGAATCAACAAATACGAACTCTAGATTCACAAAAAACATGTTCATGTCACCAATGTTGTATGTCAATCGAGCCGACACGGCAGCGAGTGGCGAGAGGAGGCTCTCTACCAAAAGTGACACTGAACATTTAGCTGAACACTAAAAAAACAGTCAGCTGGAAATAAGAGTAATAATAATTTACAAAAACAATCATCTTACCTGTGCTAAACGCCATTGAATCGAGAGATTCCTTCCTTCCGCTTGTTTTGAAGTCCTACCTACAATATACCCTAACTAGGTAAACTCGTTCAGATGGATGGTTTCTAGATTCTAATAAATTATCAATAAAATTACCTCTTTAAAAAAAACACTTATTTAACTTTTAATGCAAGAATATCCTTTATGCCGGATTTTAATATCTAAACTTAACAGCCGCACGCAGCCCCACTCCTCCAGCAGATATTATGCGTTTATAGAACCACTTTTAAATTTTTTTAGACAAACAAGTTAATTGTCTCTTTTGTCTGACATGTGATGATGTGAGGTGAGTGAGTGAGGTAGGGAGAGAGTATTACAGTTTGTTTATGCGTGTGCTACTATATATGTAGATTGCTGAAAATGCCAGAGAGCATTATTCCCCTCTTCTGCCTGCATTGCAATTGCATTGCCTTCCATTTCCATCGTCTCGTCTCCCTCAATCTCCCTTTTTGCCGGCAATGCGAAGCGACCAGCCTGGTCCAAGGTGAGGAGGTTACTCTTGTGCATTTTATATACGGCCAGGTAGTAGGTCATATCCAAAAGCCGAGGCTGACTATATGACTGAGATGAAGGTGCACTTCAACAACTACATACTTGGTTTAATCGTAAATGTAACGTAGGTATAGCATTAGAATTTTTTTCCTAAAGGAATAATGCATGCAAAAATGCCTGTCCAATGTAAGAAAACGAAATGAAATACATAGATAATTGGGATATATACTAATTATTGGAGAAGGATGACGATTAGCGTAAAAAACACTTCAAAAAGGGAAATATGCATTTGTATATGAAGATTTGGATTGATGGGATTTCAAGTAGATTAGGCCGATTAATTATTTAGTTTTTTTGAGCTTCGAATAAGAATCTTTTGCACGCTGTTGTGATCCCTTTAGCACAGCATAAAAAGCTAATGCAAAAAAATAAAGGATGCTTGCAATATTGTAATTTTAGCTTGTAAAATGATGCGATCAAAAAGAAGAGAGGATACTGTGGCATTGTGATTTAAATAGTGACAATACATTTCATTTATTTGATACAATAACCAAAACAGTTTCAGCTGACATAACAAATTGACAGCCTTGAGCTCATAAACATTTAACAACTACTCTTTTTAATAAAAAAATAAGATTACCATTTGCCCTAACTACCTCGGGAATATACTAAGGTTAAACACAAATTTGAACCACACATAAGTACAAAATGATTTTGTAGTTTCAATTCATTTATAATGTAGCGGTTATCTATATATATGACATAGGAATATACCGGATTCTTCACGGAACCTTTAACGAAATTACAAGTAGTACAAAGTATTTGTGATTGTCGCGTGTGGGGGTGCCTTCACATGGCGACTCAGTAAGGCAGCCAACTTGTGTGCGTACTAAAATTAAGAGAAACACATTAATTTTACAACAAAGTTAAATACTATTATTATGTTTTAATATCGATAATTTGACATGTACGGTTACCTGCACCATGGCTGGAACTCGAACAGTGCCAGCCCAGTTATAGTACATAAACGTAGTTACGTAGGACAACTTCTGAATTAAATCAGGCTTAATAGGATCTTCAGGATCCACAATTAGGAAGTGAGTAGGGTTCACTGTCCCCTGTAAATATGAAAAAAAACTTTTATAGAAATAGAATTAGTGGATTAAATGATTTTACAAATTGGATACATTTAGGATGCTTTGAAATCCTTACCTGACGAACTTGTTGCGATACCAAATAAAAGTCATAATGATGACGTCTAGTGACGGTGTTGTCATATACAGACCCAGGGTCAGGGTTGATATATTCCTGGTTCTATTGAAGTACAAAATTAGCCTAACATAACAGAATAGTTCCAAGTAGTTGGTTTTATGCTTATGATTTAACTTCATACTTACACGTCCTCCGCCTTCCTTCATATGCATAAACCGTTGAGGAATACGCTTTGCAACCACACAAAACGTATAGAGGCAGTCTTTCAGTTTGCATTCATCAATGGCAACCTTAATTTGATTCATTTCGGTCGTTTCTATTTGCTGCAATGCTCCGACGCTACCACCATCTCGGAATACCACGACTCGGTCAGGATATTTACTACGAACCTGGAAAGAAATGGGATAATAATAATAAATTGATTGTACACGCCAAACTGTTCCACTGCCACAAGTCATAATAGTTTTGTTTAGGTAATTAAATTAACGAACTTTACGGTACGAGTCCAGTGCTTCTGCCATCATGCTCCTAAGGCTATCCACAAGCTCCTGATGAACTTTCGAAGTTGTAGATCGACTAAAATACTTTGTGCATTCGTTGTTCAATGATGCAACTAGGCATATAACACTAGCATCTTTCTTCATAGGGTCGTGGGCAGCGTCTATGCCAACAAACATGATTTCTTCCTTCTGCAAATACAATTGAAAATTTATACCACGGTAAATACATGCACGACGCATTGTACAAATGTACAACCACTAATGCATAAGCTTGTAATAACGTTATTAAACCCTAAACGCACCAGAGGCATCCTTAATGCCCACAATGAGCCTCCGATCTTGCAATTAATTTGCAGGGCAATCTTCAAAACGAT